>VZTF01008544.1:1539768-1561436 GCA_013397755.1 Cnemophilus loriae | reverse complement strand
GCTCTCTCAGTGGGGCGGGGCTGGGGCGGGGCAAGCGCGGTGTTGTGACGTCATGGAAGTGGGCGTGGCCGTGCGGCACGCGGGCGGGATGGCGCTGAGGGGTGGGTCCTGGAGAGGGCGGGTCGTGGGATACTCGTGCAATCCAGGGAATGCACAGAAGTTCCAGCTGGGTGTGGAGAGGTGCGTCACTATGCAGGTGGCCGTGGACTGGAACAGATTGTCCGGGGAGGCTGTGGAGTCTCCCTCACTGGAGATACTCAAGAACCGTCTGGTCGCAATCTCGTGTGCTCTGGGATGATCCTTCCTGAGCAGGGAGGTTGGGCCAAGTGACCCACTGTGGTCCCTTCCAGCCTCACCTACTCTGTGATTTTGTGTGCGAAACACTTGGCAGAAGAGAGAGGGCTGTTCAGGCATCTGACAAGAGCGATTGAAAGAGCGAGTTTCTGGCCTGTTAGCACTGCGAAAGGGCAAAAGCAGGCCAATTTTTAACAACAAATATCACTTAAGTGAAAGCTACGGAAAGAAGCTGGTGAAGCTTCTATCAGACCGCTGAAGGGTCTGAAGCACAAGTCCTACGAGGAGTGGCTGAGGTAGCCGGGAGTGTTTAGCCTGGAGAGCAGGCGGCTCGGTGGGGCTCACTCTCTACAGCTCCCTGAAAGGAGGGTCTAGCCAGGTGGGAGTCGGCCTCCTCTTAGGCAGCCAGCCGCAGGATGAGGGGACATAGCCTCGAGCTGTGCCAAGGAGGGCTTAGGTTGGACATTAGGAGGAATTTCTTCACAGAAAGAGCAGTTTAACACTGGAATGGGCTGCCCAGGGAGATGGTGGAGTCACTGTCCCTGGAGGTGCTCAAAAAAAGACTAGACATAGCACTTAGTGCAGTGGTATAGCTGACGAGGTGGTGTTCAGTTTGAGGTTGGACTCGATGATCTGAGGTCTTTTCCAACCTGAGTGATTCTGTGATTTTGTGAAATACACAGATTGACAATTGGAGACAGCTGTAAATACACAAATAGAAAGCCCTTTAGAGCAAGAAGGTGGGGTTCTCTTTTATAGCAATTTTTTCAACTATTTTTTAGTATTAGTTTCCACAGATTAATTCCTTACTTGCCTCTGTTGATTTTCTACCATTTTCAGCCCTTCTGAAAGGATAAAGCCTTTGAGAGTTCAGTAGAGCTGCTCAAAATCGTGATGTGCAGTAGCTTTGGAGTGTTGGCCCTTATGCCATGGTGGTTTAGCAGTTTTCATTCACAGTGTTTAATTTCGCGTTCCTAAATTAAAATTAGCTTTAAAAGCATCACTTAGTCCTGTGTTACAACAGGAAATTGCTACAGACCGGAGATGAAAGGGAAGACACAATCACATAGAATCATTTAGGTTGAAAAAGACCTTCGAGATCAACTCGAGGCTCTGACTGATCGCCTTGTCAACTAGCTCATGGCACCAAGTGCCACATCCAGTCTTTCCTTAAAACACCTCTGGGGCCGGTGACTCCACCACCTTCCTGTGAGCAGTCCATTCCACCCTTTCTGTGAAAAAATTGCTCCTAATGTCCGACCTAAACCTCTCCTGGCACAGCTTGAGGCTGTGTCCTCTCATCCTGTTGCTGGTTGTCTGGGAGAAAAGGCTGACCTCCACCTGGCTATGGTCTTCTTTCAGGCAGCTGTAGAGAGCAGTAAGATCCTCCCTGAGCCTCCTTTTCTCCAGCTTAACAGCTGGACAGCTCCCTCAGCTGCTCCTCATAAGATTTGTGCTCCAGCCCCTTCCCCAGCTCCGTTGCCCTTCTCTGGACACGCTCCAGCACCTCAATGTCCTTCGTGAAGTGAGGGGCCCAAAACTGAACACAGAACTCGAGGTGTGGCCTCACCAGTGCCGAGTACAGGGAGAGAATCACTTCCCTGTTCCTGCTGGCCACACTATTGCTGATACAGGCCAGGATGCCTATTAATTCAATCCACAAGACAGTGAGCAGCTGAAGTGATGCGCTTTGCTGGCAATTTGTGAAGCTGCCTTGTTTCACTCCTACTACTGGTATGCATCCATAAACATATGGATAGGTAGAGTAGGCAGCTCTCTTTAAAGGAATGACATCCAGGTTTGTGTTGCAAGATGTGAATATCAAATTTTCCAATTCCAAACTGGCTCTCTTGATGGCAGGAGTCAGGACAGCCAGAGGACAAAAACTTCCATCACAGTTACTGAGGGGAGGGGGGCATGCTATCTGTCTGGGGCAGTGTGGAGGACCCCCACGTGGGACCTCAAAGGTGTGACTTCTCTTGCTGGTGTCCTGCACCTGCTGTTGATGACCTGATGCTGTGAGAAAGTCCCACAAGTGACTGCTGCTCACGCTTCTCCACTTGGTGAAGTTGGACTTCACTAGCAATGGGAAACAGGAAAGAAAATCATACACTTCCACAACTCTTATAGAGATAGCGGACAATGATTTATACGTCAGTGAGCTCTGTTCACAGGCTCACTTACAGGGCTGTTCACAGGACCATGAATCTCTTAATGAGTCTTGCCATTTAGTTAGCTCTTCTATTTTTATATTGTCTGCATCTTCTGTTAACGATTTCCTCTCCTGGGTTGGGATTTTTGCTTTCTTTGGTAGTGATGATGGTCTTTAAAGACTTCTAATATAAAGCATTTGTGAAACTGAACTTTATTTTCTCATCTGTATGTCATGAAAACTAGTTAGCAAGAGAGAAACATTTCTGAATTCAGAGGAGGGGGAAAACACAATGGCCCCAAGAGGGTGCGTGTTCTGCATGACAGTATCTGTCTGAGCCTCTCTTTTTCTCTTACCTTCATTTGGTAAGAAGTATCTTTCCTAGCTCTCGGGATAAACAACCTTGTCATGATCCTCCTGCCGAGGGAAGGAGGAGATAACTCCAAGCAGGGTAACAGTCAAGCTCTGGCCTTTCCCAGGTGGCCATTGTCTTGGCACTGCTCGAACCCCTCCTGGCTTGAAGCTGAGGAGTCACTTCCCAGCTCTCCCTGCCCACTTATTGGGTCAAGAGTTACTATTCCTTAGGACTTTTCAACACAAGAAGGGGAGGAAAGTAACTCAGATTCGAAAATACCCTTGGGTAGAGGTGTAGTGAAACAATACTAGAGGTCCTTTAACAAGTAATGATTTTATTTGAAGAAAAATTCACATTTTTTAATGCAAAGATGAAGGCACACAGTGAGCAAAAGGCTATATTGGTAAACTTTGCAATATCATATGAGAAAGAGGAGGGTGGGAAAAAATTAGAGCGAGAAAAGAAAAAAAGAGGAGGGAAGAAAGAGAGATCATCTGTCCTGGATCCAGCATAGAGCCAGCTAATGGAGATCTTTGGTGTGTCTGGAGTACTCATTCTGAAGTTCTTGAGTATGTTCCGACACAGTCAGAGGCACAAATCTTACCAAAGAGCTGTCCCTGCTTTGGGGAAGAAAGAGGAGCAGGCCTGTTGATTGGTCTGTAAGGTGGTTGTATTCTCAGGCTCCGTCATGAAGGATTTCAAATGCCAGTTTTACTTTTGGAAGAAGTGGAGGTGGGACTGTGCTGCTGTCAAAAATGGGGCAGGGCAACCAATTTATATGTAAAAGGAACAATTTATACGTAGAGGAACAAAGAGATGAAGACTGGATCTAGTGAAAGGGCGGAGCAGAGCCTAGCATCACTCCCTCTTCCACCTGACTGCAGCAATAAGGATTGTCTCCCCCTCAGCACACCATTCACTCACCTCATGGAAATCTCTTGGCTGCATATCTCATGGCATATCTTGTGGAACATCTGACTGTTATTTCGCCTGTTGTGGCTCCGTAGGAGTGTTTGAGGCATTTCTTGGAAGGATACAAAGGGGTCTCCACCCACTGTGTCAGTCCTTTTTCTGAAGGAGTTTTGCTTCTCTGTCTAGCTACTTATAAACCTATCTTTTGAAATAAGGGGTGAGAGCAAGTGGAAAAATCCCCGTTCTATTCAGCAGCTAATGACTAAGGATCCTAGTGATTAGCACCCAGTAATTTCTCTCCCATTCTAAAGAACTTTGGTACATGAAAGAAGATAATTGCCATTTAATCTAGCAAAATAAAAAGGAACAGTATAAAGAGAAGAGAATATGGCATAAAATCAGACCATGTGATTTTTTGACCACACTTGAGAACATAGCCTCCCTTGCCTATGAATAAAAATTCCGCTGTGCTTTCAGTAGCAACTCTTAAAGCCCAGAAAGAGTAACTAAATAAAATCAGGAGATGTGCTACTTTGCAAAGGGTTTCTTTTTTGAGGGAGGATGGAGAAAACAGCATGTTAGTTGTTGGGGTATTTAAAAGTCCTTTTTTAGTTGCAAAGGCAGCAGAAATCTTCTAAAGAAAATCAAAATTGTATTTGTCTCCAAATTGGTTCTGGCAGGAAATATGAATGTTTGTAGCAAATGAAGGCAGATAGACTCTATTCCCTGCACTACAATGAATGTATGTTATGCTGTGCCTCAGCAAACTCATGTGTTACCCGGGTAGTTAACTAGCAGGAAAAATCTATTGAGCTCCTTTGATAAAAATCACCATGTGACAGAAATGGAAAGATGGACCCCAGTGGAGGCATAATATCGTTCCAGTCTATTCCAGATTAATAAAATAGTAAGCAGTATTCTGTGCCCTGGTAGGAAATCATTTTCGTAGGTTAAGCTCTACCTAACTTCCATAGTGTTTGGTATATGTAAGAGAAAATAATATAACTATCATAGTGGGACTTTGAAAGTGTTATCCTATAATTGCTACCATCCACAGCGCATAATGCTGCTTTAGGCAAAAGAGTGGAGGATTTAAATATATTTTGGAGAGCTACAAAGAGCAGAGTGTTATTGTGTGCCAGAAGCAATCATGTAAGCCAGTAAGCTAAGAACCCAGCATGCAAAAAATACCTGATGGCAAGCCTCCCCGTTTTCACTTCTTCAGGGCTTCCACTCTATTCTGTTTCCTCAAAACAGAGAAGTTCAACATATCACTCATGCCCTTCTGCCTCTTAGCATAGCATCTCCTGGGGGAATGTACCTGCACCCCACAGAATAACACACTTCAGGCCATCTGTCTCAGCTCACGTGTATGCACAATTCTTGTACACCCTTGTCCATCTGCCACTCAGCTGAGCTACGTGCTGGTTTTGTGAAAACCAGGTGATACACCTGACCTCAGGACTGACAGCAGCAGCTGATCTGTCACTGGTGGGAGTTAAGCCCATCTCCCTTTTTCCAAGAGAAAAGGACAGTTAAAAAGACTATCTAAATATAGAGCAGAAAAAAAAATAACCATGTCATTGCATCTAGGACATCGTCTAGAGTTACTATGTAGGATTTGGAATCCAGTTCTTGGAGTTATTTAAATATATACCTAAATAAGGTGTTTTCATTGCTTTAATATTCCTTTTATAAGCTTTTTTTTTTTTTTAAATGTAACTAAAATGCATAAAGGAAAGGTTTGCAGTTCCTGAGAAAAAAACAGACCTTCTAATAAAACTGGAATTCATTAAATAAAATGTTTATAATAAAATCAGTAAAAGCATTTGGAAATTTAGGCTCAAAATGTAGATGTTTGTCACATAATGCAGGATACTGTTTTGGAAGACAGCTGAAGGATGCTCACAACAAAGAGGTATTTCAGACATTATCTATTAGAGATATATTTCTTGGCAGTGAAAAATGCTGATTTTCACACTGGCAAAAGGAGATTTGAATTCATAACTTGCTCTGTAATATAAAAATTGAGCAAACTAAAACTGCTTGCAAAATTTTATCTATGTTTTATACTATGGATAAAAAGGCATATCAAATCGAATTTGAAGCAAAAATGTGCAGTCTTCTGGAACAATTTTATTTTGGCCTCTTTCTGCATAAAGGAGTGATAAGCAGTCTTGATAGTTTCTGTTAAAGAAAATATGAACTTCATCAGAGTTGTTATTTCTTTGATTTATCAGCTTAGAAGTATAGAAAGATCTGCAGTTCTCAAGCCAAAAATCAATGTATTTATTTAACACAGTTGAAAATCTGCCTCCACAGATGTTTTCTTTGAGTTTAACAAAGTTCAGTGTTAAAACAAGTATATAAAGATTGATGTAGCTTCATTGCAGAGGGTTAATAATCATTCTCTTCAGAGGAGTATTATATAAAATTATTTGTCCAAAATTCACCTTTGAGCCCGCTTGGATGATTACCTGAGTCAGAAAAAGCAGCAGGTTTCAGAGGGGCCAGGCTGTGTACCGCCCAGCATTTGCTCCGGTTCGGGGCTGCAGGAGCAGGCAGTGCTGACTCACAGACTGCACAGGGCATGGAGGAGCCGAGGAGATGCCACACAGCTGTCAGCAAGCTGCCCGGTGCTTCGGAGGAGCTACACCTTACCTGGATGTTGGTAGTGCCAGGCAGCATTTCTGGTGGGAGGCATAGGGGTATTTCTGTCTGCGGGATCCGAGGGAGATGGATACTATGCAACACTAAGCCACGGGGGGATTACAGTGAGGCAGTTCTCAGCCGGGCACCAGAACTGGCTGCTTTCTGCTGCTGTTGGCACTTTCACTCCCTGAAGGGTGCAGTAATTCTGGAACAGGAGAGGCCCGAGTGTGGTGGTACGAGGTTGGTGCTGCTGTTCAGGGAGAAATGTTAAGACAGCAGAAGCTTCTAGACCCCCTGTCATGTGGGGCACTGTGGGTCCCTGGAGCAAGTCTGTAGTAGAAAGGCACCTGAATCACCCCTGAGCTGAGATTTTACTTTGGCCCGGGGCATTAGCTCACTAAAGCAACAACCTTAACTAATGAGAAAGGATGTTTTCTCTGGATATAAATGTCATCGTATTTCTAATAATACATACACATAGACTTATTAATCAAACTATGTTTTTGCATGTCTTTGGCCTAAAATTTAGAAACGCAATGAGCAGTGAACAATGAGAAGTTAGTTTGGGGCTCTAAATATGTGTTTTGTTTTGTTTTCCTACATGGCACCACAGGGAGCCTAACCTAGTGGGGACTGATGGAATGGCCCATGTAAATGAGCAGCTCTGGTTTGTGGTTTATCACCATCACAAGTGGTTCAAGCAATGTAAATATTTTGGTGCTTCTATACATATTTGCCACTTCAAATCGCAGAAACTTGTAATTGAATTTTAATATTTTTCTTTACTCTCCAGCAACTGTAGATATTTTCTTGTTATTACTCTCTACTTTGCCTTTCCCCATTCAACCAAACCCAGATGTATGGTTTGTGTTCTAGCTGTAAAACAACAAAAAATAATTCTGTGTCTACTGTGCTCTCACTAGGGTAGATGCATAACCTGTTATGTAGCTCTACAGTTCCAAAGTTTGTACACAAATGTCGATAATAAACCAAGCTTCAGTCCAGTCTCCGTCCTGCTGTTAGTGCTCTGAGGGGTTTTCTTTTTGACTTGTTTTGTTCTAAGGCATTTTCCTACATGGTGCCCCATCTGTGTACCACAGGACTATTCGTGCCTCCTAGCTGGGCTTAGTAGCATCCACATTCTCTGACTGGGGAAATGAGTCAGCAGAAATGACTGTGCATCACTGAGCACAGTCTCAGGAAAAAAAAAAAAAAACCCACCTTGTCACACAATGAAACAATGAAATATTGCATCTCATGACCCTGTTTGAGTAAAAATAAACCTTTTTAATTGAGGAGGTAATTGGAAGCTACCGAGAGATGAGGGAACAGGCTTTTATTTGAAAAATGATTGTGAGAGAAAGTAATGAGGTCAGAACAAAATAAATATTTTCCCTTTTTTCCAACAACGTATTACTTTTCATTAACTATGGTTTGTTTCTCTAGGCGATAGGAACATAATACAAAAATTTTGCAAAACTATTCTCCTGGGATGCTTATGGACCTGCAGATGTTCCTAGCTGATGAAGTCCTGGATCTGCCGCACAGATGGAAAGTGATAAATGATTAAGATGTTATAGGATATAAATAACAATGCTACAATGTTGTGTGTAGAGATATCAGCAAAACAAGGAATGCTTATCTGCTGGCTTGGTAAGCATCTTGTTTACGGCTGATCAATTTTGCAATAGTTCTGGCTCCTGCCCAAAGCATAAGTTGGTATGTTGCTGCCAGGGCCCTGGGGCCACCACCAGCCCTGACTGACCCTTCCTGGTCAACCCTTCCGGGCTGGGGAGTGGGATGGGCCCTGGCTGCCAGGCCCTGCCCTGATGGACACCTGTGGGGATCTCCCACCACCACCAGCCCAGTGGGAGCCCTAAAATATCTGGTCCACAAGGAGAGCAACAATGGGGCCAAAGCTAAGGGTGGTTTTTCCTTTCACCTATGCTTGGAAACCACATTTGTCAGGAAGCCTTGCAGAAAAGATTAACCTGGTGGGAAATATCCACGTTATCCAGTTTTAACCCAAGTGACTAAAAGTATAGCAGTGCCATGTGCTGCTGCTGCTGGGATCCTAGAAGGGAGAAGGGTCAGGTGAGCTCCCTGCACTTGTTGCTGCCCTGGGGTTGGTCCTGCTCTGGGCACAGATCAGGGCACTGTTGATGAGTGTGATGTTGGAAGACCTGAAGACACATCTCTGGTAGTGCAGAAAGGTTAGGTTATTTGCAGAGAACCAGCCACTCACTATTATTTATGAGTTATCCACCAAAAGTAACCCTGGATGCTGAGTTTTGTTTTGCTTTGCTTCCCTGGTAACTCTAGAAGAATTATTGCAGCTGCAGGTCTTGTTTCAAAATTTTTGCTCGTTTTTCTTAAGCCAAAAACCCAGCATCATTTGAGAAGGGAAGTAGAGGTAGAATCTACACCAAGTAAACCCTTACAGATTTTTTGTTTCATCTTCTTGTGACTTGAGAGCTTGCGCAGTTTGGCCTGATTGGACTCAGCCAAAATTTTTCTTTGGGTTGTGTTTGCCGAATGAGAGTTTGGTGTGGTTTGATTTTTTAGTGCCACCTTTCCCAGGCAATATTCCCCTTTCACATCTGCTTCTGTACAGGCAAGGTGGTTTCCTGGGGAGCCAAGCTGATTGTTTTCCATTCATGCCTTGGATTTCTGAGGGGTTCTGGTGGCTAGTGTTGTTAGGAGCAAGAAAACTTCAATTTGAGTGATCTTTAAGATACATGTAAAGTGAAGTTACATAAGGACAACCTGCTCTCAAGCAGTCTTTGTTGTTTGTCCTTCAACTGCAGATATTTCCCTGTCTCACAAGCCTGAACTATTCTATGCTAAACAAATAGCTTTCTCCTGAATAGCTGACTTCCAATACACAATTACCATAATTACTGTAGGTATTGTACACTTCTGTCCACAGAGTAAGAGCTGCATCTAATCAAAATTATCCCATAAAATGTGTAAAGATTTGATACTCTTTACCAGCATTGAATGCAGATTGCCTTCAAAGCAAAAGTTTCTGAATACATTATCTACACTATGAAATTAAAAATAGCATCCAACTGAATAACATCTTCCTCTCACCCACATTTCATATCTTTAACCAAGATAGTTAAATTGGAAAAATAGATAAAGCAGTTTAACCTCAGCATTCTAAAAAGTACGATTTAAAACTGTGGGATGTTAAGAGACACTTTTTTTAGCACTCATTAGAGATCTTCCACACTCTCACATGCACCTTGCAAGCTCAGGGAGCCACTGTGAACTCTGGTCTTGCAGCGTGGGATCTTCCTTGTGACACTGAATTGTCAAGATTTCTGTCTCTTCAGCTGTGAGTGTTTTGATATGCACAAGTGAAAGGCATAGCTGTGATGCAGGGGAAACAGGTGTGGTCCTCGCTTCATAGAATAGTACTTCCTCTGAATTTTTACTGGGCAGGCTTATTTTTTTAATTTTACTATAACTTTAAATTTTACTATATTAAAAATGAATAAACAAAACTAAAAATGGACTACATGATCAAAGCTAAAGGCAGTCTTCTCACCACATATCCCTGGATTCCTCTTCTTACCCTCCTCCTCAATTTCTAAAGAGAAAAATGAGGGCACAAACTTAAAAGCTGTGTTAAATGAGAGTGGACTTAAGCATATGTCCAAATATTCTTTGGGATTAAGTTCTATATGTGTGTCATCAGTCTACTTACATGTAGCCACAAAATGAAAGCACATGGAGAAGACTTTTCATGTAGGTTTGGGCTGAAGAATCAAATTTTAGGATGATGTAGAAAATAGGTTGCAGATGTTGTATAATTTGAGTGGTGCATATTACATTGTCTGGTTAAGGAGAGAACGAAGAAAGACTGATGTGCGGATTTGCATCCCCTGTTCACAGTGGTTGGAATTTAAAGAAAAATAAAAGCCAGCTAAAAAAAAAGATAAACTAAGTGCAGATACCATTTAGAAATCAGAAACACAATAGGAATTGAGATGTTTATATGCAGCACTAGCAAGTATCAGTTGAATTTAAATAAAGACATGGAAATCAATAGCTGTCACTGTAGTGACAGCAACTACCGAATTGGTTGAGCTGGTTTGAGTTCATTTATTGGGGACTTACGGTTTGCAGCTAAATAAAAAGTGCAGTGGTGATGAAAAGAGTCTTTTTAGAAGCTGTTGCTAAGAAAAGAGGAAACAAAACCAGCATATGCTATGAAAACAAGCACATACCATAGTTGTTGAGAAAACATCCTCTAGAATAAAAATAAAGCCTATGCCATGAAATTAGTATGTGCTTGCACAACAGACTTGTACAGAAAATTTGAAAACCACAAGGACACACTGTTTACAGTGTTTACATATTACATCATATATATGTGGACATTCTCTAAACAAGGCAACTAACTGCTATTGAGAAATTTTCTCTTTAGCAAGATCTCTTAATTTATTGAAGCAAAGGTTGGTTACCTACAACCATTATTTACAGTATGACAATGCAGCATCTCAGCCATGTATTCTTTCTGTCCCTTCATCTGCTCATTGCTAAACAAGTTTCAAGAATCGCCTGGTGAGTTACAAATAATAATCGATACGTGATTTACGTACATGGGAGGAATAGTGGTTCTGTGAGGACCCCATTTTCCTGCACAAACCAGTAAACACATATCATCAGCCTGCTTAATGGTTGCTCCATCCTCTACCCGTGAAAGTCATCTCTCGTGAGGACTTGGTTGTACCTCCCCAGGACAAAGACACCCCATTCTGCAGCCGGCCCAGAGCTGTACTGCCTGCACACCTGGTTGCAACTGCTGATTATTTCATAGAATCATAGAATGGTTTGGGTTGGAAGAGACCTAAAAAACCATCTAGTTTCAAGCCGCCTGCCCGAGGCAGGCACATCTTCCACTAGATCAGGTTGCTCAAAGCCCCATCCAACTCGGTCTTAAACATTTCCTGGGATGGGTCATCCACAGCTTCTCTGGACAACCTATACCTGTCACTTCACAACAACTCACTTCCCTCCGAGTGAAGAATTTTACCTGTCTCTCTCCCAGTGTGGGTATTTATGTTGGTCTACTTCTTCTAGTTGACTACCGACATTCAAAAATTTGAACAAATGTATTTGCTTTTGAGACCTTTTCAAATTTCAGTGAATTTTTTTTCCCAATCGCATACTGAATATTTTTGGTATTTTGTCAGGAAGGGCTGTGGGGGCAGTAGGCACAGTTAACATGCTGGTTTTATTTCCTTAGACAAAGAAGATAAAAGTGTTCTTTAATGGAGTGTTGTTCGTCTCTGAGTTTTCTTCACTGCTCCTGGCCTTCCTTTTTGATCATTTTCAATTCAGCCCCATAGCTACAGATAGTGAGTAAGATTTTTTAAAGAAACTAATGCTTTTAGGTGCATTCTTAATGTCCAATTCAAAGTCTATGAGAGGGTCTGGTATTTCAGAACATTGTTACTTTGATATTTGTAGAAAATCAGAATCTGTTAATGCCTTGAAAGCATGTTTTGTTCAGGTGGGGCGAACATCCAAGTATGATGTTTGGAGCTCTGTGATCTAATCCATGAACCAAATGTGAGCCATTAATCGTAAGTGGGCCAGAGATGTAAATGAAATATTGCCTACTTTGAGAAAGGATGACAAAAGGCAACTAGCTGATGGAAATTCGAGATAAAGAGCATTTAATTGTACTTTCTGAGGACAGGCATTCACAGTCAATGAATTCAGGCTGCTGAATCAGCTGGACCTCAGGCATTTTATAACCCATGGTCGTGTTACACTTGATGTTTATTTTCCTGCCTTAATAAAGGCAGTTTTTGTGATAAATCAAATGTTAAGTCGAATAGAGTTGCTTTGGTGGACAAGGCTGAGAATGTCTGATTCTGGAGGAACTAGAATGCTGGGATTTGAAACTCCCAAAGGACCAACCACTTAAAGCAACTATCTGAGGAGCCGGGCAACCCAGTAAGGATCAAGGTCTTGACATCCCTGCAGTGGCAGGTGGCCAGTGAGACAGGGCAGCCACTTCACCAGAAGGAAGTCACAGAGGAAAAGCAATTAGTGTGTTATCAAAGCCACAGCAGCACACTGTCAGGGAAATGAGGGGAAAGAGAGCTACAACAATTCTAATAGATCCTGAAGTAATGAAATGCTTCCAGAAATGCATCGCTTGGATAGAAAGTCAAAATGATAACGTCTGCGCAATTTCTGTTATCAAGGCAAACTCCTTATGATGGCTATAAATAAGTATTTAAAGAAGCATATGTCATCTGATACTGTTCTTTTTTTTTGTTATAGCACAGAAGATATCAGAAGACGTGTAAGCACTTAGTGAGAACTATTTTTTATAATGCTGTGAACTATCCTCTCATTTTGTAGGAATGGTGCTTTTCTGCATCAACTTTTTGAACAAATAAATGAAGTAATTTGCAAATAGTTGAAGGAGCGTAGTTTGTACACTATATCCTCATTTTATTTCTGTGTATCAGATTCTTGTTGTGTATGTCTTGCTTTAAGTAATAGCTATATATTACAAATAAATATGGTATAAATTACTTGGTATTTTATGAGAAAACTTGGGGGTTAAGATGAAGACAATTTAATAGGGAAAGTAAAAGCCATGCACGGAAGCAAAGCAAAATAAGGAATTCATTCCCTGCTTCCCGTGGGCAGACAGTTGTCCAGCCATCCCTGGGAAAGCAGGACTCTGTCATGTGCAATGGTCACTTGGGAAGAAAAACATCATCGCTCCAAATGTTCCCTCTTTGCTCCTTCTTCTCCCAGCTCTATATGCTGAGCATGATGCTGCATGGTTTGGAATATCCCTTTGGTCCATTGGGGGTCAGCTGTCCTGACTGTGTCTCCTCCAAAATCCTAGTGCATGCTCAGTGTCCTCTTTGGTGGGATGGGGTGAGAGGCAGAAAAGGCCTTGGCTCTGTGTAAACCCTGCTCAGCAGTAATGAGGACATATCTGTGTTATCTCTGTGTTATCATCATTGTTTCCAGTACAAATCCAAACCACAGCCCTGAACCAGCTACTGTGAAGAATATTAACTCTATCCCAGCCAAAACCAGCATAGAATTACATTATTTTATTGAGTAACTACGCAATGATGTGCTATTCTGTCACGTTACCTACATTTAGAAAAATAATGAAAATAATGCTAGAACAATAGGCTGGAATTTCCCCTTGTTGACAGCACTTCAATTCATTTACAACCAGGTATAGTGAGAAAAAAGTGAATAAAAGCTGACCAATCTGCTGGCAGTGATTGTAAGGCATCCTTTCCATCCAACCTGAACAATTGCATAAAGAAGGTGCAGTGTAGGAAATGAGATCCTTTCACTTAAAGGTCACCACAAAATCCTACTAATCTTTAAGGTATTCCCTTCCTCCTTTTTTTATTTGCTATTGCAGACTTCAAAAATAGGTATTTAGGGAAGCTGATAAAGTATCCTGTATACAGTGTTACATAAACAGTGATAGACTGCAAATGGGAAAATTAACATTCAGAGGTACTCAGCATGTTAATTTGGGCTTTTTTTTTTTTTTTTGAGCACTGGAAGGGTTCTTTAGAATATGTCAGGTGTTTGTCCCACGTTGTTTGATTGCTAAACTGATATTTGTAAAACTTTCTTTGATTGTTTAGTCATGTGTAAAAGACTGTAATTTTGAAAAGACTGATAGCCTTTTCTATCTCTGATATTTGTGATTTTTAATAATTTTTTTTCTTCTTTTTGTTTTACAAAACGTCTGTAAGGGCTCTATGTGGAGAAATGAAGGACACAAATAACAGCCAATAAACACAGAGCTGTTTTCTTCAGTGCTTACTGTAGTCACGGGGAAAATGTCAGAAATTACTAGCTGCGTGCAGTTTCTCCGGGAGCAGTGCAGAGATACGTTGTTACATGGTACAGTTTGAGTAAACTTTTGATCTTCACAAGTTACTGGTTCCTTTTGTAACTGCAGTCTGCAGCATAAGGTCTTTCTCACCCACGGCTGCAGCCTGAAAGCCAAGATGGCAGGAGAGAGCAGGAGCACCTTTCCCTCATCTACACAGCGAGGACTTCCTTTCCATATGTAGGTGTTACCAGTTTTCACTGGTACCAGGCTGAATTCCTGCAGATGGCTTTACATAGAGCTGTGCTTGAAAATCACTGGAAAATTTGGCTAGCAGATGCTTCAGCTGCCATATTTCCCACAGAGTACCAAATCTGTCTCCATAAGGTACAGTAAATTCCTTGTCCTGTTAGTTACAATCTAATTAAGTAGACCTGTCTTGTTAATCTGTATTAAATCCCATATATCCAAGGTACTGTCTCTCCTTTCACACTTATATAAGTCCCTGTCTGGTGAGTTCAGCCAGAATGATTCAGACTGACATTTCCAAATTAAATTAGAAGTCTGTGGATTTTAAATTGAGAGTTTGAAGCTCAGGAACTGTGGACCTTTGACTTTGAAATGCACTTTTCTTTTTGGCCTGGAGTAGCGTAAGCTTGTTGGTATGCAAGTCCCAGCACAGATTTATCTATTTACTCATGTTGTTTCTCAGGGGATAATTTTGGGGAAATCAGGGGATTTCAGGGCAAGGGAGTTTTATCAAAATTAATTGAACTGGATAGAATTGGTGTAAGTGGATGTTGTAAACATTGTGTAGCATTTTGGCCTAGGGGGCACCCTAAGTACATTTTTGCAGTTAGGAAATAAATGCAGGAATGATTTTAAACACTATCCAGGACTGAACAGTCATGTTGCTTAGCAAAGACACTCAGCTGACTTCTCATTCAGTATTTGGGAGCTGTTAGACATTGCTGTGAGACCACCAAAATTTGTCATTGAGTTTCACAGGAGCGGATGCGCAGGAAACCTTCAAGATTTGAGATGTGCCCTCTCTGTAAGGAATTGAAACCGGCTGCCTTTGACTATTGCATGCCATTGCTTGGAGGGCACAGGCTTGTGGCAGGGAGACCATTTGTGAGATGAGTTTTCCCTGAGGAGAGACCAGGCCCATTGTCTTCTGGACCACATTCTTCCAGTCTCTCTCCTTAGCAGTTGGCATGAAGCGCTTCTGCTGAAAGCTTTTTAATATTGAGTTATAAAAGCAATCAGTTACTTATTTTTAAATGTAGAAAGAATTACTCTTAGCTTATTAACAGCTTTGCTAGCCAGAGATGAAAATTGCTGAATGTCTGAATAAATCTGCTCTATTCCTCCCTTCATGGATTCTGCAATCCTCAGAAAGTGTAAAAAATTTACAGGACATCCCCGAATGCTGAATTTTGCATTGATTTGGATCTCACATTTGTTTGAAAGGCATCT
This sequence comes from Cnemophilus loriae, assembly GCA_013397755.1. Lineage (NCBI taxonomy): Eukaryota > Metazoa > Chordata > Aves > Passeriformes > Corvidae > Cnemophilus > Cnemophilus loriae. The sequence continues at coordinate 1,545,743 of VZTF01008544.1, read as the reverse complement.
GAAATCATAACCAGGTAGACACTTTCCTCCTGAGAAAGCCCCGGAGTAGGAACTTTTTTTGAAAGGGTGTAAAATCACCTGAATCTATGAAATATGCTGATAGTGTGACTTGAGACAGTGGACAAGAGGATGTTGGATGACTACCAAAGATAGCTTTCAAATTTCTGGGAATCCTTGGGTTCAAGGGGTGTCTATTCCCGTCAAAAGAAAAAAAAAAACCAACAAAAACAAAACATATGGTTATAGATTTGTGTAGAAGCTATTGCAAGTTTCTAAGTATCTCAGAAGTGAGTTAAATTTCATGGGTTAATCCTATTTAATTTTAATGGATCTACTAGTACAAGGAACAGCTGAGCAATCAGACATTTACAAAGCTCCATATATACAGACATCGATCCATTTATGTTCACTTCTTAGCAGTTGCAGCAAATAAGTGTAAGCAATCAAAACTTAAAAATGCTGTTGCTTTGTTTCCTACAGATAGGGCAACTTGAAAGCCTAAATACAAGAAAGGAGGTGAAAACAATGCTGTAGCTGGCACATTTTAAACAAAAACCTATGAGAAATGTTTACTTTGCTAAGAGAAAAGGAGAAAATATATTGACTATATTAGTAAGATTAAATCCCTGTTTTATCTAACAAGCCTGCTAGATGAGGATTCTAAATCTTTGTTCACAAACAAACAATTTGGTATCTACAACAGTGGGCTTCCAATGCATGTTTTGCATGCACACTATTTATATATAGAAGGTGACATTTTGAAATCATGAAAGGAAAGCAGCTGAGTGAGCGGAATAAAAAGGCCTGGAGACAATTTATCAGATAGCTGGTATATGTTTTAACTTACTTCAGACAGGAACGCATGAGCTTTCTACTTGTTTCCGATGCAGAATAAAATTGTTTGACTTTAGCAGCACTGATACTTGCAGAATAGCTTTAAATCTCCCCAGTAATTTAGCTGGACAGTCTGCACAACTAGACAGTCAATCCGATTTGTCTCTCTTGGTAGGAAGCAGAGGAGGGAGTAGCCGTGTTAGGGAAACCAAAAGTGGGATTTCAACAAACCAGGTTTCCAGGCTTCAGCCATTGCTACTATAAACAAACCTCTTTTCAAACCATTCTCTACAATACAGCCTTTCTCATAAGAGCTGAACAGAACTTTTCCAGTAGAAAATTTTCTGTTGAAAGAGGTCATTCTGATGAAATAGGAGTAGAAAAAAAGAACTTTTTTAAAAGGAATACTGGAACATCCATTTTATGCTAATGATTGATTTTATCTGAAGTAAAAATTGTTCTGCATTGTATAAAATGTTTAAAAAGAAAACAGAACAAAACACTTGGATGCCATCAAAACAGAATATTTCAATCAACCTCCAAGTGATTTTTAAATTGTGTAACATGGGAATATGAAAATTATTCACTTGTCCTTCATTTTACAAAGAAAATATATTCAACAGCAGGCAATTTCCCTTGGAAAGCAATCACTGCTTACAAGACAGCTCCAGCCCTGCTCTGATTTTGCCCTCATTCCCTGCTTGATGGCTGCTCATATCTCTGCAAAAATGCAGTCCCATGTAGTGCCTCAAGGATGGTTACCAGATGATAAAAGTACCATATGTTAAGAAATCTGTGAAGGTGGCAGGACTGGGGACATGGGCTGTTTCTGAGGGGAGAAATGTTAGATCTGTGGGCCACGGCATGATCAGGCTGTGTAGGAGTCAGGGACAAAAGGCAGTGGGATGACTCTGGCCTCTTTGGTGGGACAAAGACAGCAGCGCTAGTGGTGCTGCTTCCCGGTGGGGAAAGCCTTTGCTTCCCCCATGACGGTGGGGGAAGATGAAAGCCACTGCAGTCCCAGTGCTGTCTTTCTCTAGCTTTCCTAAAGCCTCTTGATATCCCAGGTGTCTTCATTTGAGCCCCAGACTTCTGCCCATTTCCACCTACTCCCACCTGCTGCTGCAGGGGTTGGAGAGGCAGCATTTGCAGCCATGGCTGGGCATCAGGACCCAGTGACCTGCTTTCCAGTCTCAGCAAAACTCAGACCATCACAGAGGGAGAACAGCTCTGTGTGACAGCTCCACATGAGCCTCAGCATAAAGACCTGCTGTCTTTGTGAGTGCCAGGTTAGAGGGGATGAAGGCTACAGGGTGCTATATGTGGAGGAGAACCAATGGATGCATTTGCAAATACTTCCCTTGCCAAAGCCAGAGAAGCAACCCAAAACTTAACCACTGGAATAATTTGCTGTCGTTCTGCAGGTTCGTCGTGTCAAGGGCAAAAACAGAAGTTTAATCATTAAAACGTGGGTGAAGGAGAATTTGTTCCCCGTTTTTGGGCACTTTTGTGCGCATCTGAGTATCTCTTCAGATCTGGCACTGGCCTTGGGGAAGCTTCATGCCCACAGGCAGAGGACAGGCAACCCCTCTGACCCTGGTTCCCTCCTCGTGAAACATTACCTTCAGGGAAAAGGGGCACCAGCAAACCCCTGGGCTGGGTCCTCCATAATAAACACAACTCATGGATAAACACAGTGCAGACAAATAACTAGCTGTGTGACAGTAAAAACAGCTCGGATATTGACACAAGGAGAAGACACCCCTGAGGCAGCACTCACTGCGAGCCCGTCTCTGAATGAGCAATAGTTAAATGTTTGTCCTTGCCTCTTTCTTTCAAAAGTAGGGCAAATATCTATAGAGTTCCCAGCGGGGAGGTAATCTAACTTTAACTTTCATACAGTCAAGTAAAACACCCGAGACCTGTGTTAGGGATGCAAGCAGGTCGTCTGAATTATGATTATTCAATCTGGTATTATTTTAATCTGGCATGCCTCTCACGTGCTTCATTTAGGTTCATCTTGACCTGAAAACTGCAATCTCAATGCCTTTTATGCCTATATCCTTACAGGTGATTTATCTTGTTGCAGTGTATTTTTCTTTTTTGTTTTTTTCTCTCCAAATATAAATATTTATTTCAATAGAGAAGCCCTGCCCGTGAGGTATAGACCGGCGCATTTCATTGTCTCGGGTCTCCTGAGCGTGGTCTGGGTCCCCTTCTACCCGCAGCCTCTTGCTTTAGCTCTCGCTCTTGCTAATTGAGGCAGGAAGATAATGAATTAAGAGCCACGGGAGGTGAGAGCCAACACCTCGCCTGCAGCCGCAGCGTGCTCCGGGTGATGTTTCCTTACTCGTTTACAAGACAATAGCCGAAAAAATTAAGGAGGGGGAGAAAATGACTGATCCTTCTATATGAGATAATGGATGAGCCCGGGATGACCTGTTTTTTTCCTTGCGGTGGAGCGGTGCTGAAGACAGAGGGCACCCGCGCCCAGCCCACAGCCGTCGCCCCGCCGCCAGCGCGCCAGCTCGGGGCGGCCGGAGAGCCGCCAATGCCCGCTCGCAGCAGGCAGGGAGCCACTGCCTCACCCGGCCAGGTACGTCTCAGGGGTGACCCTCGGAGCGGACCGCGGGGCTCAGCCGTGGCACGGCCCGCGGGGCGGGCAGGGCAGGCAGATGGCACCGGGGAGACGGGCTGCGGGGCCGCCCGCGGAGCCTGCTTCGGGCGGCTCTGCCTGCCTGCGGGTGCGGACGCGCAGCCAGGACGGCGGCTCCCCTCGGAGCGTCGCCTTCCTCGGGACCGTCTCCAGCCCCCCGCTCCGCTCGGCGGACACGCAGCCCCGCCGGCCCCGGCACACTTGCCCGCCGGAGGGAGGGACGGGAGCGGCGGCCAGCCCGGGGCGGTGCGTGCCGCGGCGGGCTCCGAGCCGCGGGAGGTGTGTGCGGGTGTGTGAATGTGTGAGCGATCAGTGCGTGTGTGTGTCTGTGTGTGTGTGTGTCTGTGTGTATGTGTGTGAGGCACGGTGCGTGTGCATGCGGGGACACCGCGGCAGCAGCGCCTGGGGGGGGGCAGAAGTTTTGGGGAAGCGCCCCGCAGTGCGGGCGGGCGGCCGAGCCGGCGGTGGGAGGGCCGGGACGGCGGGACACTGGAGCGCCGAGGCAGCGGACAGTGAGACGGGAGGCTGCGGGCGGGGGACAACGGGACAGCGAGGCAGCGGACTGGGTGGGCTGGGGCCCGCGGTCCGGCCGCTGCCCAGGCTGCCGGGCGCTGTCTCGGGTGCTGACGGCTCGTCGTGCAACAGGGACCCGGCACGGCCGCGCTCCCGGGCGGCGGCAGCGCTGGCATCTTCCCTCCCAGCACGGCGTTTCAAGCCGCCAAGCCCTGTCGCCGGGCTCGCCGCCGCTCCCCGCCCGAAGCCTGTCTGCACGGCAGGCGTGCCGGTAAGGCACATCGGGGCTTTGCTCGCGGTTGCCTTAGTAACTAATATGTATTTTCCCCTGTTTTCATGTGTGTGCCCCTGACCGAATTACAGTTTTGCCCCCTACACACGGAAAAGTTGATCTAAACTGTAGAGTGCTTCCTTTCTCCCTCCCTTCCCTGACCTTTAAATGACATTTCCCGTGGCTGGCAGGGCAGACTGCTCGCTTTCTCTTTTTATTCACATTATGGATGGAGAAAGGAAATGTCTAAACTGAGAAAGATGCCTTCAGGTAATCAGAACGCAAAGGAAAAAGCGCTTGTCACCCTACTTTCAGGGCTGGGGCCGCTGGGGCCGGGCTAGGGCTCTTCTCCAACGAGCTGCCTGTCTCCTGAAACTTTTAAAACTTCCCGGGGGCAGAGGGTGTGTGTGTGCTGTCTGGAGGTGCGGGAAGCAGCCGCCTTGGCTTGAAAAGCAGAGGCAAAAAGGATGTAGAAACTCTGCATATGTGAGTATGCATGATCGTATATCAAAGCAAATGAATACATGTTTTAATCCCTCTTGAAACTTCTTGTTGAGAAGCTTATCGAAGCAAATTGCCCCGGGGAATTTGCGAAAGCAATCATCTCCAACTGTGCGGGGTTGCTTTATTGAGCTCAGGTTTGACATGGATTTCCCGGTTAGCCCGTTTTATCCCCTATTTCTATGCCACCAGGTTAAAAGTCACTAGGATGACGGCTGATTTGGCACCTTCAAGAGTGATGCTGTGAGGCTTCACTGTGATGGTATTTGGAGCAACTTGGCCGTCGTCGGGAAGAAGCAGATGCCATTTCCTTCATGTCCTTAAACCATGTGCAGGCAAGGGGAGCCCATGAAATTTGTAGTCTGGGTCTGGATGACATCGTGCAACAAAATGATTGGTGTGCTGCTGGTCTTTTTCCCTGCTCTGCTCCTGGAAATGGACGTGCTGCCCAAGAGTGGTGGTCGGAAGGTTCTTCTCTCTGCAGCCTCCTCACAGCGGTCGGTGGCTCGGATGGACGGAGATGTCATCATCGGGGCCCTCTTCTCTGTCCATCACCAGCCGCCAGCTGAGAAAGTGCCCGAAAGGAAGTGCGGGGAAATCCGGGAGCAATACGGCATCCAGAGAGTCGAAGCCATGTTTCACACTTTGGATAAAATTAACGCAGACCCGGTCCTGCTACCTAACATCACCCTGGGCAGCGAGATCCGAGACTCCTGCTGGCACTCCTCCGTGGCCCTGGAGCAGAGCATCGAGTTCATACGGGACTCTCTCATCTCCATCAGGGACGACAGGGACGGAGGCACCCGCTGCATTTCCGACTCGCAGACCCAGCCCCAGACCAGAGTGAAAAAGCCCATCGCGGGGGTCATCGGCCCCGGCTCCAGCTCAGTTGCTATCCAAGTCCAAAATCTGCTCCAGCTCTTCGACATCCCCCAGATCGCTTACTCCGCCACCAGCATCGACCTGAGCGACAAAACGCTGTACAAGTACTTCCTCAGGGTGGTCCCCTCCGACACGCTGCAAGCCAGGGCCATGCTTGACATCGTCAAGCGTTACAACTGGACCTACGTCTCCGCCGTCCACACGGAAGGTGGGTACGGGGCAGCCTCCGCCTCCCCGGGTCGGCCCCGTGGCGCTGCGCCCTCCGCGGCGGCTCCGCAAGGACGCGCCGGGGCCGGGTCACCCGCCGGGACGCGGGGC
>VZTF01008544.1:1278249-1539707 GCA_013397755.1 Cnemophilus loriae | reverse complement strand
CCCCCGGGGAGGGCGGGGGGGGAACGGGGAAAAGCGGGGGGGGGGGGGGGGAATGCAAGGGTGCCGTTCCGGCGGCGCGGAGGGGCTCCCGGCAGCGGGCAGCGGGAGCGGGGCTCGGCGGCGCGGGAACGCCCGCAAGAGATCGAGCGTCTCCCCGGCGGTCCCGGTCCTGTCCCCATCCGCACACAGAGTGGTTCGAGTGTTTCTAAATAAAAGTTAACAGATGTGAGCAGCTGGATCTGGGGAGGGCAGCCGCTCCCCTCCGGCTGGGCCGTGGCAAGTCCGTGGGGCTGGTGAGTCCGTGGGGCTGGTGAGTCCATGGGGCTGATGTACTCGGTCGCTGCCATCGTGGAGAATTTGGCAAAACGGAATCAGGGCTCGGCAGGGACTCCAGGATTAGCTACTGCCTTTGCTGCGTGTGAACTGGTTTCCTGGGTCTGCGAACAGGGAGGAAAGAAACCTGAAAATCCCTCCCCTGTCCAGGTAGCCCCTGCAAAGCCAGGTGCCGTGGGAAAGGGCGGGCAGAGGCTCACCTGCCAGCAAGTCCGGGCAAGTGTGCTTGCGTGCAGCTTGACCAATAGTTAAAGCTGTTGCTCTGCACAATCTCTTCATAGTCAACAGGTCTTCTTAATTTTAAATATCAAAAGAAAAATAGCAATAGTAAGGTTATTTTAAAGAGGAGACGTTGGTTTACAGCCAGGCTAGGTGGACCAGCATAAATTGCAGCAGTAATTGCATTTGATAGAAAATACTATTGTGATATATTATTGTGATATTTCTGTAGTCCAGTTGTGGTCCTCAAAATGGGATTCTTAAGTATAAAATTGCAAATCTGACCACATTATTGCTATAGCTTAGCAACAATTCTGTTTATCTGAGTGTATCTCTTGTATAGACTTGATTTATGATTCCCTCTCCTTACTGAGCTGACTCCACACCTTTCATTGTCACAGAGATGACTAAGTAAAATGAGGTAAGAACATATATTGTGATGAAAAAATAAAAGAATCTCCAGGAAAACTTCCATGTTTACAGCATTCAGAAGGGAACTGGATTGATCTGGACACCAAAACCAGAAAGTGCTGCAATCTGAGGGGGCTGAGGGACAAGTGAGAGCATGAAGCAGTGACCTGACATTTGCAGTTCATTTATGCCCTGTTCAGATGAGAAAATGAGCTGCTAGCAAGACTCCAACATGAGCTATTAAGATTCTGTATTGTTGACAGATATGATTAGATCCCGTGGAAGGCCAGGATGACAAATAAACATGAAAGGGGTAAATTCTTTGTTGATATAAATAGCCATGTCTCCCTTCAAGGAACTCTGGGGAGCTCTGCTAGCTCACTGTGCTTGAGGAGCTGCCTCAGGGGACTGGCTGCCTCTCTGTCCCACTCCTGTTAACATTAGTGGGCCTTACCTCTATTGGAAAAGACAACACCTTCTGAAGGTTCATTTAAAAAAAAGATCATTATAAGTAGCAACTTCAGTCATTGCTTGTGAGAAATTTTAATTGGATACCTATTTTTATGAATGTTTCTGACGGATGAAAAATAATTGTTGCAAGATATTTTTAGGCTTCTGTAGTGAGACTTCTGAAAATAGCGGTAGCCCACAGGGCAACGCTCCTCTTAGGAAAGGTCACAACGATTTTGCATATCATGCAGCTCGAGATTCAGATTTGGTTTTTTATTATTAATTTGTGTCTGCCATTCATTTATTGTTAAATTTAAGCCCAAAATGTCACTAAAATTATGTAACAAGAGTCAACTTTTGCATTTCTTTCCAGAAAGATAAGTTATTGACCTCCACCCAATTGCTGTTGGGTAGATTCCAAAGACTGTTTTTCCTTCTATTTAAAGTGAAATTAGTATTCATGAAAATCAGTGTAAATGGTTGTATTTCTGTTGTTTCAAACCCCATGCGTTCACTGTTTTGTTAAAGGTGAAGTCATTCTTCGCAGACAACACAAAGCCACTCTGAATAATAGTCTGTGTGAGCAGAGCTGCTCCATCCATGCTATGTTTGGAAATACAGGGATAAATTGTAGTCAGAAACATTCCTCCTCCACAATTACTCATAGCCCTCTACACTGTCTTTATGGTGGGCCTCAGAATGTGCTGGGAGGAATTCTAGGGTATCACTGGTTGGTGAATCTCTTCAGCAGGGACTGTGAGGAAGGGGCATGTTTCTAGGAAATTCACAGGTTGACACTGTGAAGAAGTTAATTCCTTCCCCTTCCAGGTGCTCCAGATTCAGTTTGGCCCCCTTTCCAGGGCAGAAAAGCTGCTCAGTTCCTACCTGACTTCTGGTTCTCATGGGGATGGACAATACTCAGCTCTTGTAGGCGCCCAGCCACAAGGGGATGCAATGAGACCACTGAGCTGACTGACCGCCCGTGTCAGTGAGCCACACTCCTCTGTCCTCACTGACCCAGGGCAGGGTCATGGAAACTGTCCAGAGAGATGAGCCCTTTCCCAGCCTGAACTATCCAACTCCTCTGCTTACCCTTCCTCTGCTCCTGCAGCCTAACTGAAGTTGGCTGAATGCCCAAACCGATACCTGGGTACACAATTGTAGCTTTAATGATGATCAGAAATGAATACCACACAATTTGTTGCCCAAGTTTCATGAAGCCTACATGTCATGAGAATGAACATAAAGAAGTCATCCATACAGGATGATGTCTTTAAGTAGTTTGCATTTGACATGGAAGTTTATTCTTCATTTGACAATATGATAATTAATTAGTGATGATGACTTTTAACTACACTGTCTCTACACTCTAGTACATGAAGCTGCATGGAGATGTGCCAGATCTGTTGGGGTTTTTTACACCGTGGTTTATTAAGAAGTATAAACACTGCACCTGGGTAAAAACTTCTCAGTTAGTTGATAAAATCTGTTTTCAAAGGTCTACATAGAATGTTGCTCCTTTTAGATTAAAATTGACACATAAAACTCCACATTAAGGAAGGAAGAAAGAAAGGAGTTACTGTGTTTGGTCATTTTATTATGTATCTCAGTTGAGCATAGCTGCTCATCATGGGAGTCAATTTTTTCCCAGAGTGAGCAACAGTCATTAAATGCTGAAACAAATCTGTGCATCTGTCAGTGGAAGGCTGTGTGATCATATAGTAGTTGCAAAGCATTTTCAAGGCTATTATTTTTTTAAGTTTTCTTCAAGGGTAATTCAGTTTTGGGGTTCTTGGTGTGTCTACATCTCAGATTTTAGGCTTGAAAGTCATTCTTATCTTGAAATGCACGTAAGTGGGTGCTTAACTTTGAGCCAAAGCTTCCCATGGAAATCAAAGGTATCAAAAGCACATGTGTTAAGTTGGGCACAATCCTTAGTGTAATAAGGGCAGAGGGAGCTACACTTACTAAGGGTAGCTTTCCAAGTGAGATATTCTGGTCTTTAGCCAGATAACCTCAGAGTCAGGTATTAATCTCAAATTAGACCAGGCAGCCACTGGTGATTTGGTAATGCTGTGAAGACTTCCAGGGGACACTTTCTACTTTGGCTGGAGAAGAGCCCCCAGGCTGCCTCTGGATCAAGGCAAGAGATAGCGAGCACCACTGCTGTGGTGCTTTCATGCTGAAGGCACAGAAATTGATGGGGTTGCCACCAGAAAATGCAGAATGGTTGTGAGATTGCTGGAGGTTACACTGACTTCCAAAACCCACAGGACACCTGCATCCTGGCTAGTGATCAGCATGAAGTCTCCACCAAATCCCTCACTTTTAGCTGTTCCTCTTGTACATGGAGCAGGAGAGATCCTGGTATAAATAGTCCTTTTATCATCTCATCTTCTAAGTACATCACTTCTGGATAAGCAAATAGAAATACTTAGCTCCTGTACCTGGCTTTTCATTTAAAGCATTGCCTACCTGTTAGCCGTATGAAAAGTATGTGAGATTTTTGATTCTGTGAAAACAAAATATAAATGTGCAGCATAGATTTGTTTGAATGCTGTTTGCGATTTATGGACCATGCTTATACTTTATTATGCAAATACCCCTTTATAAACAACATTTCCATTCCAACAGATTAACATGCAGACTTTGCAGAAGCAACTTTGGAAATGGAATGCTTAAGTTAATTGCACCAAAGTTGGACTGTTTAGAAATTAATTTTAGAGAACAGTGAGATGTTTCTGGTCTTGATTAAATTTTATCAGATTTTATTGCCAGGCTGTTCCTTTTTCTTGGGTATAAGGCTTTAAATGAACTGTGATGAAGCAGATGGCACAACTGTAAAGACTTTCAGATCAAATTGGATGGTAAGTATATTATCTTCACAACGATTTTTGATAACCTGACTGCTGCACACTATCCATCGTAGAGGAAACTCATAAACATGGTTATATATCTTGGAAAGAGGCTGGAAAGGAGCGAGTCCTGCACTTCATTGCAAATCTCACAAGAAGTAAGTTCATTCAGTAGAACCCACTAAAGTAGCTTTAGATATACTAGAAGATAATACTTCTGTTTAAAGATCAGTGGGGCTATATTGATTAAATAGCTCAAAGGAAGGATTTTAATAAAATTGTGTTTAATTTCTCAGAAGGTGTTTCTAACGATGTTCTATTATTGATTCTATGGTGTCACTCAGTGATTAATACTTTTTGATAAAATTATTGTCAGGCAACAGAGATGAGGAATTCCAGCTCAAATGTTTGAAATTTTAGAGTGTGCAAATGTTTCTCTAGATACCAACAATTACAAAAATGTTCTTAAAGGTTAAGCTCATGTAGTGGTATGAATTGTGCCGAGATGTGTGTTCATAAATGGATAGTTCAATCTATTTTTTTGTGTGTTTAACTTGCTTCACTAACCATCTTCAGAGGCTTTGTGGCAGGAAAAAAGGGAGAGGTATATGTCCCAAGAAAAACAGAAATTAGTTTCCAAACAAGTATCCCTACATTGGATGCATTAATTGTATTAATTAGAAGGTGCTGGGAGAATGATTTACATAGATTAACATTGAAAAAATTATGGTTGGTGACAAACAGTGTAGAGATCAAGAGAAATTCCTTCTTGAAAATATATTGCTTTGCAGTACTCCTAAATTCGCAAATAGTATAGCTTTTCAACTACACAACTGGCAGCTGCATGAGTTAAATCAGCTCAAAAGATTCATCGAACTTCGGTGCCTGCCTTCTCAGCAATACTGCTAGAGTTCATATTTATCAGTCAGCAAAATGGGTTCATTTGTGCCTTACTTTTATTTCTTTCTACATTGTGTCCTTGCTATCAGATTATGTCCTACAATCCTCATTGACTCCTGCAGGTTTCTTGTCTCACTGAAGACTTTTAAAAATATTAAATGAACTTAGCTTTCTCAAAAAGCTATGTGAAAATGCCTCTAAAATATACCTTTTAACCTATGGTTCTTAATGTGGAGGTGCTTGCACAGAGGTTTCTCAGACAGAAACAAAAAGCTTCGTGGAGTGAAATCATATAACTAGAAGCAGTGTCACCCATTAAGAAAGATTCTTTAGGGGTGTGATACATCAGTGAGCTGGTAACTGCAGTGAGAGACCAGAAGCATTGCACCTGCCATGTGCAGCCTGGAAAAATGCTGATCACAGTCATTACTAACTGGTGCTCGCTGACCCACGCGAAGCAACACAGGGATTTCAGTTTATCTTCTGGGTGGCAGGAGTGCTTGCTGCATAAGCTGCTGTCACAGATAGCAGTAATTAGCACCTGTGCCTGCAGTCTGAACTGAAGGGCCAGGAACTGATTGGACATGATTGCACCTAAAGGAACTGTCCTTTCACCCATGGGTATCTAAGGAATGCTAAGGGTTATCACTAGAGATGGTTGGAGAGAAGCGTGCAAGGGACAAATGCCATCCAGTGGGTAAACAGCTCAGGTTTGCAGTCTAATTTTTCAATAGTGTTTTCTCAAACACTATTATTATTATTAATGTACATCTTAAAGAACAATTTATAAATCTGGTTTGCCAGCAGAAAGTTGGCTGTTGAGAGAGAGGCTGAATATAAAAAGAAACAAGAGCAGGACAGAGCATACCTACACAGTTCCAGTCTGTAGCAAGTTCCCGAGTCGTAGGGCTACCAGCTACCAACAAACGTTTCCTTTAGGAGTTTGTCCAATCCCATTTGTATCATTTATACTTTGGTCTCTAGAGTATCGCAGAATCACAGAATAGTTAAGGTTGGAACAGACCACTGGAGGTCGTCTAATCCTCCCTGCTCAAGCAGGGTCCACTAAAGCGTGTTACTCAGGATTTTGTCCAGATGGCTTTTGAATATCTCCTGGGGAAGAGATTCCACTATCTCTCTGGTCAACCTGTTCCAGTGCTCAATAACACTTACAGTATAGAAGTTCTCCCTCAATTTTATAAATTCAGTGTATCTGGTGTGAACAAATGTTTTCTGTTATTCACTTAAAACTACTCTTTGATAACTGCATTATCTTCAGAAGTTCATACAAAACTATTCATCATTTGTTAATCCTGATCATTATTCTGTATTTCTAATTCCAGTATGAAATGTGGGCAAGCAGAGCTATAGTCAGTGTTCAAGGGGGGGTACACCATGGTTAAACTCCCTTGTAGGGTAACAATTTCAGTATTGCTCAGACCTTTCCTGATAAACTTCCAGTAGTCCATTACTTTTTTAATTACCACAGTGCACTGAATGGATGTTGTCAGAAAATACCTTAAAATTACCACAAAACCTTTTTCTTAAATCTTTTGAGGTCATTACACACAGAGTTATCCTCATGTGTGTTACCCTTAATTTATTAACACAAATTTTATTTCCTACACTTTGGTTCCTACCTGTTAGCCTATTATTAATCCAGGACCTTCTGTTGTATCCCATATTACCTTTATTTCTGTCAGAGACTTTAATAAGAGACCTCATCAAAAGCTTTCTTAAATCTTAAGTACTCTGTAGTGATTGTTTTATTCATATGGTTACCTGCTCCAAAAAAGAAGTCCAATTAGCTTCTGAGGTATGTAGGTTTTTTTCTGAAAAGTTATGTTAGTTTTTACCTGGTATGGCATATTTATTTATTTGTACCTTAATACTGTTTTGTTGTTGTTCCTACCAATTAGCTTTGTAAAGAAATATCTAAAGTCTGCAGAAATATCATGTCTGTTGCTCACTGGATTACCCTTTATGCCTCTCCACTCTCCATAAATTCAGTTAAAAATGAAAACTGATACGTGAATATATAAAATTGCTTTTTCTATTTTACAGCGTTTTTGTGCTAAAGCCCCTTTAACTTGTGTTAACATGCCACAATAGAAAATTATCTGGTATTGGAAATTTGTTGAAGTCTACCTTATGAATTCAGATTTTTTCTAAAATACATTCTATTGACACTCTGAGACAATGGTTCATTTCTATCCTACATAAGAAATGACCTTTGTGTGAGAACTGTCCTATCCGCCTTCACAGGCATTGCAGACTGAGAGAATTAATTTAACTTTTCTGTTGTGGTTTTATCTTCCCTGAGTGCTCTCTTTATATAATTGGTTATCATTGAATATCAGGCAAGTTTCCCATTTCTTGAATATTTGAAGAATGGTGGGTTATTAGATTCTATTCCTTTATGTCTCAGAATTGTTTCATCTTGGTTTTTTTGTGGTTTTCTATTTCAATTGTCAAGGTATACTCTATTCTCTTTCCCTCATTAGGACACAACTTAGACTTTTCAAAGTATTTGTTTTATTTTTATTTATTTTGTTTTGTTTACTTTAATAACATGATGAAATTTACTTTTCTGCTTTATCATGCCAGCTTTTTTGATCCTTTAGGAACTTTTGCTCTCAGCCTCCCACATATTCCTGACTAGTCTTCATGGGATTTGTTCATATTTCACTCTTTTGGCTACTCCTTTTAATGTCCTTGAAATTAGCTTTTTCATTTTGATATAATTTATTTTGCTTTGAATTAAACATTACTTTTACTGATTTTTTATTTCACATGCAGCTTCTTTTTGTCCGAATATCACTAAAGTATAGTCACAGTTTCAGACTACTTTTTGGATAGTTAGATCTTAACAATCTGTATACGGCTTAAGACTAAACCGAGAGTTGCTTCTTCCTTTGTGAGTTCAATGAGCAAATGAGTAACACATGAAACCCATGAAAAATAAATCAATACACAGTATGAAAAATTTGCCTTCATTTTCCATTATCTAACCTACAATCTGGCAGTGCTACCTACAGAGCCAAAGTGTCTCAATAGCATTTTGTGATGTGAGTATTGTGCATCACAAGTTGTCTTTTCCTCCTTTGCTGAGCCACCGCCTAAGTGGCTTGTGTCTATAAAAACCAATGTGACAGATATTTCATTTTACTGACAAGTCAAATTGTTTGTTCTGTAGCATCACGGTCCTATGTTCGAACAATTTTCATTCATAATCTCTCTTGAATATTTTTATAAACAAATTAATTTCTTAAAGGAGATTTGAATTATGTTAACAGCCATCAATGATTTATAAATCCCTTGAAAATTTGACAGTAATGGTCTAAGCATGGGCGTTTGGCAGTTCTGGTAGACAAAGCAGAGAAGATCACGTCCCATGCTGGTGCAGAGAGCAAGTGTAGCTGTAAGGCTCCCGATCCAATGCTCATTGAAGTTAAGTGGTGGCCCCCTGTTGAGTCCAATGGAACCTGAATGGGGCTCAGCATGGCCATCAGATGTTGTCTTTTCAGGTTATTGAGCTGACGTTCCTCAGAAAGCCATAAAAATCCACCGGGGTTGTGAATCCCACATCTAGGTGTACGCCATAGTTGATTGAAAGTAGTGTAAAATTGTGTGAAAACCAACTATGTGTGTTGGATTTGCATAGATGTTAGAGGATATTCAGATACATAACTTTTTCCTTCCAACTAGAAGGAGGCTGAATGAAGTTCTTCCCATACAAGTTCTCCAGTGAATTTAACACTTGCTTCTCTTTGTAAAATGTTTGTGGAACAAATCTTCATTTTCTCCAATGCAGTTGTTGCACCAGCAACATTCATCCTTATTTATCTGTGGATACAGATGGGTTTGTACAAGCTAGTCATTTCCCAAACATTTATTCAAACAAAACTCATCCTGGGAAACAGCAATAAGAACCAGACGTGAATATTGCTGAAATGACAGCTATTGGAAATCTGAATAAGTGTTCATAAATACTGTCTTAAAATGTTTGGCCAGACTCCATTGAACATTGGTTATCTTTTCTTAGGTGGAGTAGAATATAAAAGATAAATTTGCAATTAACAGTCGGGAAGTGAGAAAACCTTTGAAACTTGTTTATAAGCCTTTCTTACCCACATGGTGTTGTGGAGAGGCTTCAGCAAATGGAACTTTGACATGTAGAAGTTCGTGCTGGGTATTAAAATTGGTGATCCTCCTAATGAGAATGTATTTCTCTGACTGGAAGAGCCACATGAGTAAATCTCAGTCTCTTGCCGAAACAGTAAATATGTGAAAATGAGTATTGGTAGTACTGTTAAGAAATGCTATATTATGAGCACTGTAAAAGTGTAGGATTATTTGAGAGACTGGAAAGTAAAAATCCACTGCTATTGAACTATTCAGAAACGGTTACAGTAGCAGGCTGACAGCATTCTTTTGGAGGATGCCCTTATTTGCCAGGCCATATTTCCTGGAAGGATAAACCCGTTCAGGATCAGATTAAAAACTCTACAGCTATCAGCTATATGAAGCAAGGTGCTGAGCTGGGACAGTTGCTCCACTGGAACAAAAGCTGGAAGAGTTTTGAGAAGGGGAGTGAGCCACACAGCAGCCCTGACAGCAGCCCTGGCAGACTGGGCGTCACTTAGTCCTTTCTTGTTCCCTTCCTACCTCAAAGCACTACAATTGTGGCTCTCAGGTGTCACTGTATTTCCTGTGAAATAGGCTTAGCCTTCCTCTTTCAAGTGGATATCTGCACAACTCAAACCATTCTTTGTCCACTGTCAAGTTTGACCAGGACACCAACATCTGACAGCTCACTCTGGGCATATTAAGTGACATGGTGCCAGTGTGTGTCACCTAGATCCAGAATGCTTTCCCTTCCCACGTAGCGCCAACCTGCAAATGAGATTACAATGACAGGAAAGTTTTCCAGGAGTTCCTTACGGATTTGTCACCAAACTCAGAGAGAGATAAAGAATACTCTATTAAACATATCCCCCTAACGATGCCCCAGTCATGTTCTTCACTGTTGGCATCCTGAAAAAGGGTAGGATAAGGATGTAGTAAAAGTGGCATTGAGACACTAATGTGCAAAACTGAAGCTGTGAAGTTGAGTGAGTCAACAAATATTGATTTCAGTATATTATAGAACAGCCAAAAATGGACAGTGTTAAGTTATGCCAAAAATCCAAGCACAAAAGACAAATGATCTATGCCAGACAGCTCTGGCTACAGCAATCCCCAGAAAAATAGTAAGATGGTGATGCAGACTTCAGCTGACAAAAAATTGTAATTAAATTAAAACCCATCAGTGTGACTCTATGAAGAATAGCTCTTCTCAAACAAACCTGATTTTATTCCGTGATGAAAATGCAGACCTGGTAGCTACAGATTGAAAGTGCAGATGAAGTATCTTAGATTTCTTTTCAGGCACTGAATCAGTATTACAGAATGTTTTTATTAAAAAAGCACTGTGCGATGTCAGAAAAAGAGATGTCCCATAAATTTAAACTCAGCACACTGATCTCAGCAAGTAAAGGGTGACCATCAAGTAAGATTTTGCACACAGCTTGACAAAGGGCCTAATGCCTCACTGTCTTCATCAATGATGTACAAAGCATAATTGTTGATGAAACATGCAGATTTGTGAAATGGCAATTAATGGCAAGAAAAGGGAAGATTCAAATCTTCTGGTAAACTAGGCCCAGTCTAGGAAAATGCATTCCGATACAGTCAAATATCAGCCATAAATAGTGGAATAAACCACGTGTGCAGCTTACATAGGAGAATTGTGTCCTTGAAAGAAGTCCTAAATACACTTTGTTTTTGTAGAGAAACTACATAAAAATTCCCAACCCAAAAGCTAATGTGATCCTTGAGAAACTGGGAACTTTACCTCAATCTAAGGATTATTACTTTGAATTTTGGTATTTGTTCAGTTCTGTTGTCAACTTTTAAAAATCAATATTGAAATATTGAAAAGAGATAGGGATAAAACTCTGAATGATTTGAGGGCTGGAAAAAAGTGCTAAATAGCAGGAATCTAAACCAGCTTAATCTGTCTGATTTTTCAAAAGGAGATACACCTTGATTTATCAAAAATGCTTCATTTCCTCCAAGCAAACAAAGACACTAGGAACTACAGGGCTCTGCATCCTAATGGTTATATGCAAAACAAGCACTGATTGCTGGTAAGCCAACAAATTCCATTTAGAAAAAAGACCAATGTTTTTACTTGTGCTGATGATTAACCACTGAGATAAATGGCTGAGGAAAGTTCAGACTTTTGATGTTGTATAATCAAAATTAGCTGCAGATATTCCAGAAAAGTTTTATTTGAAATGCATCTCACTGAACACAGCACAGCTGGATCTAGAGTGAATGTATGGGCTAGAATTTGATAGGTGGTAGTGGTGAGATAATAAGAGCTGACAGTTCTTTTGTCATTAAATCTTTTTCATTTGTGAATAGTTTTAATTACGTAAAGATGAAAGAAAAATGTTTTATTCAAAGAGTAGCTTAATATTGTGTTTATTCAGCTGCCTAGGCATCCAAAGTATCTTGTGCTGTGGATACTGATTGTAGAGGAAGAGAAACTCAGGACAAAATAATCCCATCAGTCAAATTCAGCCCACTGTTTCAGTTTACATGCAGTATTTTAAGTCAGTATTTGTCCTCTCATCAGCAGTTGGTGCCTTTAATACATTTTGCCCTTAGACTACAGAGCCCCAGCTCCTACTGGTTCTTTTTACTTGGAGGAAATTTCCATTTTCATGTGGAATTTATACTTCACTTATTCTCTTGTGACATAGATTTGGCCCCTGTGACTGAAGAAAACCACAAGTTTTCTAAAAGGATGCAATGACATTTTCCAGTGGTCTCACTAATTAGAATACTGCTTTGTACCTGAAATGATTTAATTCATGTGACAGCCCATACAAAGTAAATGAATTAAAAAACACTATGAAAGAAAATAAGAACTTGATAGCTAGGTTAATTAACATTTTTACCCAACAGTTTTTCTAGAAATTAATTCAGTGCTGAATTTCTGAATATCTGTTTTAATTTTAACAGATATAATACGGACATCAATATTTTCTGGTTGTTTCAGATCTCAACCAACATGTTATAACACAAACCCTTCATGCAATGAACATTTTAATGTCCTTTTAGAAGGCAACTTGGAGTATAGCCATAGTAAAATCCTTTGTCCTTGTCACATCTACTACTGACTTTTCTACTGAGTCCAAATATGTGTGAAATAATGCATTCCACCTTTGTCATAGCTGTTTTGTTGTCTGTGAAGTGAGAAACAGGAATGTATTGGTACCACAAATATCCAGAGTCACATTACTGCTTTTTATAGTTCATATCCTGAGGACATATGAATAATAAAATATTCTTCAAAGTTCTTGTAAAACATCTGTATTCAGAACGATGATTTAGCTTTAATGAAGTCAATAGGAGCTATTGACTGAAATGTAGCCGTGATGGTGCTACGTGATGATCCTATAAGATGCAGAATGCTCTTGCTTGATCCCAAATGGCGTGTGAAGGCTATCTTAACTTTAGGCACTTGGATTATGGAGGGCAAGAACGAACCACACACTTAGACAATACAGTTTCTGGGGGTAGCTGGCATCGCAACAGTGCCCAGTGCCTTACAAGATGAGGCAGGGTGTGCTTATCTCACATTAAAGACAGGCTTTCTACTGATAAAGCAGACATTTATAAGCCTTGTAAGGGACTCTGTAGTGGGTTAGTCTAGGGGGAAACCAAAAAGCCTTAGAACTGTGCATATCAAGGGATTGTGGAAACTGGTGAGTGGGTTAAATAAAGACAGGCTGCAACTCACTGGAGAAAAAGGGCAGGATTTTGGATGTGCTGTTTTGAAGTGACAGGAAAAGTTAGTTGCAGCTGTCTTTCTTAATTTAAAGTGGAGTTCTGAAATAACATTAGCTTGGCTTTCTAATTTCTAATTATTTTCTAATTTTATGAATAGGAGATCAAGGTAAGTAGGCAGCTAACTACGTGTTGAAACTTAATTGTATTTACCCATGTAAGAACTACGATTTATTTTAAAGTATTTTGTTTGTTTTGCTCTAATTACTCATTTGCTGTACTGGATTACACTATGGTAAATGTCACCTGGATTCTTTTCCTCTCTCTTTTGTAAGGAATAATTTTAGAGTGCTAATCTGTACGTGCTTAAATTCTTGAGCTTAGACAGCTCTTTTATCATAATACATGCAGAAAAATAACACACAAAGCAGAAAAAGAAAGAAAGTACTTCTGTGTCTCCATCACACAAAGACTTCTGATGTAAAAGACTATCAGCTTTTTGGTGTTACCAGGCTTCTTATACTAATACAAACTTTAAATTCCAAGGATGCTATCTTAAATTGTCTAGCCTCTAACAAATACTAATTTAAAATTCAGAACACACAACGTTTTGTGAAACAGAAATTAAAAAAAAAAAAAAAATATATCTATAGATCCCAAGATACAGTCCAACTCAAAAATAACTCAATTCTCCAAACATCTTCTTTAAGGACTCCTTACAGAGTATAATTGTATGTGTGCACTTAAACCACTTTGAAAATCAGCCTGGTAAGTTCCTTAATACCAATAGTTCTCTTGAAATGTGTATTCTAGAGTTTAATTCCTTCTACAATTAAAAGCTGCTTAATGCTTTACTTTTGGATGTCGCTTTGGAGTTTTGTTTGTTTGTTTGTTTATTTGTTTTTGATCTGAAGAGACTGCCCTTGTGTAGCTCACTTAAAGTCACATCTTCCCGTCTTTCATGATCTTGATGGCTACTCTTTGAGATTTCACCATTCTTCTATTATCTTGTGATGCTGGATATCAGTGCAGAAGCAGTTGTAGTACTGTGAAATAAAGTTAAGGTAGTATAATCTCTCTGTTACTACAGTACCACACATTTACATAACTAAACCCCACTTCTATTGGTTTTTTAGCCACAGCATTACCTTATAATTACCAAGCCAGTAATTCCATCCCAAGATGGACTCCAATATCACATATGTGCAGCATTTTTAGTTCCCAAAAGTTTAAATTTATGTGTGTATTTAACTGCATATTTCTCTGTCTATGTCCAGTTTACTGATTAACCATCAGGCTGCATTGGTAATTTGTCTCCCAATCTTTCTGTTGTTTGCAAATATTATTGGTAATGCTTTTGTATTTTTGTTTTTCCAGGTCACTGATTAATATTAACTTGTAAAATCTAAGGACAGATCCTTATGGGACACAATAAAGAGACACCTAATCAATTAGTGTTCCTTTACTGCAAGTATGTGTTCAAACCTACCAGCAGGACTTTAATCTATTTTATGTCTGCAGTACTGATTCTTACCATTTCAGGTTCATAGCCAAAATTACACGCAAAATGAAGGTAGATATCCTGTGGAAATTGAACTCTATTGCATTGACAATATTACTTTTGATAACCAAGATTATAAATCCAATTATAAAGCATGATTTGGATAACTGAATTGGAAACACCTAGTTTCCATATACACATAATGATTGGCAATGCTTACATTGCCTCATTCCCTTAATTTTTTTTGTACACAAATTCCATGTCAGCTGACAAAATAACCTATTATTTTGTCCAAAATGGATGTCAGGCTGACAGACCTGTAATTACTCAGGTTAACTCACTTATCCTTTTAAATACTGCACAACACTGCCTTTCTTGCAGTCCTCTGGTGCTTCATAACTTCCAACAGCTATTGAAAATCGTTTCTAGCAATTCAGAGGCTCGTCAGCAACTTCTGTCAGAAGTTATCTGAACACATCCATTTAAAAATGCCTGCCTTTTGGAACTGCCACTTGATTTCCTTCTGAGCTGGGAAGGGAAATTACCATTCATCATCACCATCAACACCGTCATCATCTTCTGGTATGTATACATTATCTGTCTCTTTCCCATAATACAGAAAATAAAAACTTATTAAATTATTATTTCTGTTCTGCAGAATCCCTTCTAGCACTGACCCATCATCATTATCCCTCTTTTTCTTTCTTTTCCAAAGTTCCCAGCTTCTAAAGTTTCTCTCTTACCTTTTGGACTGCAATATCATCAACCAAATGGCATAATTTCATTTTTTCCGTAAAAGGAAGGCCAGTTCAGATCTAAGAAAAGAAAGTGGCTGGGAGGGATTACTGGGAAAGGCCCAGCTCTGCTGCTTGGTTTGTCTGTGCTTACTCTGGCAGGCAGGGCTGGTTGGTGTCACTAAGGGCAGGACCTGACACACGAGGCAGTAGCTGCTGCTGTGGGAATGACAGCTACTGAAAGTAGTAGTCAGGGCTGCTGGCCTCCACATTTTAGGATCTGCCAGGAGCAACCAATCTGCTGCCCCAAATATTTCACCTGGCCCTGAATCCCGGGACCCCTCCTTCCATCTGCTAGTGCTTTTGACTAACTTTGAGTCAGCTCCAGTTACAGAGCTCCCTGTGTAGCAGATGGCTGGTGGTGCTGTGTGTTCAGAAGTTGGAAAACCGCTAATGGTGTTGCTCAGAAAGACTGCCCAGCCAACATTTGGCCACTTGAGTCATTGTTGTGCCTTTATTTGTGCCTACAGTTGGGTTTTGCATTGAAGAAGCAATGGTATTTTGTTTCTCAAGGATGGTAAGCACAGCAGTTTTCTCAGGGGAAGTGTCTATTCCAAGTGTAGTGTTCTGACATAACTCTATGAGAAAAGAAAGAAAAATGGTCATTTGTGGTTAAAAAAACCAACTTCTTAACACCCCATTGGTAAGAGACAAAACCAGTTCATCTGTCTCTTGCTCTGTATACATACATGAACATACAGAAGTGCTTCAGGTGTTTTTCATTGACATCGTGTTTTATGTTCATCAACCTCTGTTAATATGAATATCCACTTGGAATAAAACATTGCTTAGGAGGGGAGAAAAAGCCCCTACTAATCCACTCAAATTAAGTCATCAAGAAAAAAACTAGTTTTCAGAGATCTCAAGAAATGTTAAGAAAACCAGAAAGCTTTCTGCCTTTGCATTTTCTTTAGATTTGTTAAACTAAGATTGCAGGTATCATGTCAGATGAGCAGCAGTGCTTGTGAGAGCGCATTTATCAAGTGCTAACAAGAGGATGAAGGAAAATTGAAATGCCATTACAATCTTATTCTTCGTTAAAAGTGAAGTACTAAATTTTACACCAATTCATCTTGACAGATGATATTCTGACAGAACAGACATCTATAACAAAATGTGACTAAAGTGGATGCAGTTCAGGAAGTGATGTTTCATTTTTTTTCCTAGCGCTATGATGTCAATGTAATAGATATTTCAGATTTGGATTTCTTTTGTCTTAAATCCTTTTATCTTTTATCATCAACACTTTTTGTTATAGACATCTACTTACAAAAATAGCAAAATCATTAGCTTCTTAGATTGTAAGAGAAATGAAGTAATTACTCTGATTAATATTGCCAAGGAAAACTGTCCCATCTAACCTCTATTCCCAGGCAATGTGTGTGATAACATTTTAAAGTATGATGCTGTTAACAGACTTTTCTCTCTCAGGCTGGATTTTCTTACTGGAAACACAAACATTATTTTATTATAACTGCTGATAAGACTTAATAGAAGCTCAAGTGCTGTGAGGGGAACTCTTGCAGGTCTCTTTTCTGTAAAACTTCAGTTACAGCTCTCTTAGGGGTGTAGGGTTGAAAGCAAGGCTGGCAGTGAGTGTTCCAACAAGGTATCGCAGAGGTTTTTCAGATATAATTATTACTCATGATTGTTTGCTGGTTATTGAGATAAACTCTAACCTTCCACTGAGAAGTGCCAAGCGGAGCTCATCACACCAGGGTTTTAGTCCAGATGAAGGCCCTGCTGTTCCTGAGCTTTTCTTGAGATGTTATGATGAGGCTTCTCTAATGCTCAGTGGGTGAAAGTGATTACAAGGAAAGCATCAACCACAACTATTTTAGCAAGCAGTACAGGACACAAAGCTGCCCAGCCACTGCACTAGTTCAGAGGTCGATTAAGGCTTACATGAAGAGAGGTGATTCTCCCTGGGCAGGTGTCTTGGAGTGTGCCACCAAACTTGGTCCCAGTGCCACTGAGAACCTAAACATTCA
Source organism: Cnemophilus loriae (assembly GCA_013397755.1). Taxonomy (NCBI): domain Eukaryota; kingdom Metazoa; phylum Chordata; class Aves; order Passeriformes; family Corvidae; genus Cnemophilus; species Cnemophilus loriae. Next base: position 1,522,411 of record VZTF01008544.1, on the reverse strand, counting down.
ATTGTCTTTCTGAGAGTGTTTGCTTTTCCCCCACAACTGAAAGATGAAAAAATTTTAGTGAACAGAGAGGACAAAAAAGATAATCAGATACAGTTCCTTTGGCTGCAAACTGCTATGCAATAGATTATTTCGGAAGGTTCCTGTATGTTAATTCAGTAAATAAAGTTTAGCTGTTTTTCCTTTTTTAAATAATTACAGTAAAGTGGCAGATGATACGTTAAAAGTGCTATCTTTAAATATCATCTTTAAATAAGAAATTAAACTTACCCCTAGCAGAGTCTGGTGATTTACATTTTTTATCAGATCCTATTTTGTTTCCTCTCTAATCTCTTTTTTTTGTTTTTAGCATGTCTTTATAGTTTGGTATGCCCACTTTGTTAGCTGAGGAACATGCAATAAGACAGTTTGGAAATACTGTCATTCTATATTGTAAGAATTCTCAGAGGCATTGCATAAGCCTGCAACCCTCATTTTTTTCAGCAATCATTTGCTTGAGCCTCTGTTTTTGAAAAATAAAATCAATAGATATTCCATCCAGATAATTTTAAACTTTTTTTAAAGGGGCACCACAGAAAAGTTTGTTTTCAATTTAATAAGAGCTTGAAATTTCTCAGAAAGCGCTAACCTAAGATTAGGGCAGACAAACTATTTAAGTGAAAATAGAAATCCTTATGCAAAAGTACTATGCCAGTAGTCATCAGCCTTTATTATTGTTGTAGAGTAAAGCCTTTTTACAGAATTACAGAATATTCACAGAGCTGGAAGGCACCCCCAAGGATTGGGTCCAACTCTTAAGTGAATGGCCCCTACAGGGGTCAGAAAAATGGATACATTGATATATCTTTCACTTCAGCTGACCTTTAGCAGACTTCAAAAGCTTTTTGTGGGGCCATTCGTCTTTTCTGATTATTTGGTAATCTTGCCTTGGCTCTTTCACTCGTAAATAAGATGTATTTGATGGTTTTCCAGAGTTCAGTAACAACTTCTGTGTTTTTCTTATACTCTTCTTAGATTTTTCCACTCTGTACACTGAAGGTTTTTTAGAATAATCTCAAAAGATAATTGTTTTATCTGTTAGGTTCCCAAAAGCCTATTGGTGGGCCCTGTCGACTGTGCCTTTGTGCTTTTAAACAAGGCCCTGCTGTACTGCTGTATCTGCTGGAAATACAGTCCCCTCGCGTCTGTACAGGCAACAGGTACCCAAGGAATATATAGAGGAATGTTGGAACCAAGAAAGGCAAAAGTGAGAAGACAGTTGTTGCTGATATTTATTAAAATCTCCAAACTTACACAACCTTCATCCCTTGGCCTTGCTCTGCGTCAAGTTGCAGCAGCATTTTTTAAATTGTCAGAAATATAAGCCCCAACTCCCCCTTTTGTTTTTGCGCTTGTATATGCATGCAACCCCAGATTCAGTAAGTTAAATCTGCATCCTCAAAACAGTAGTTTTTTTGTCCTCACTCTGTCATTTAACATGCTTTCCAATAGCTTATAAATAGTCAAGTTATCCAAGCTGAAAATTGAGGTCTTCCTAACGCGTCTCCTTCTCATAGTATGTTAATATGCATAACCATATGCTTTTCTGATGATATTAAAACCTGGACAGATGTACATGATAAGATTGTAGTTCATTTGGAAATACCATAGCAATGTGAGATATCTTTTTGAGGAAAAAGCTAATCTTAGACACAAAACCTCGTACACATAAAATACAAAACCTAATTGTTTTTATGTAGGAGAGAGGACTATAGGAAAGTCTAACAAATGTAGTTTGAGTTAATACTAATTCTGTCCATAATTCTGATGTTTGTTGTTGCAAATGATTTTGCAGGAAAGAGCTTGCTCATGGTTGTGCCAGTAATTCCTGTCGTCAGGCTGACATTTCAAGAGCAGCCTTCTGCATTTGTAGTCACCCTCCAGACGCATCAAAAACACATTCACACCCTCCCCTCAGCCCCGCCCCCGGGAAGGGGCCGCAGTGACAGTGGGAGAGAGGCCATTGCATTACCCAAATAGTCAGCCCAGACAGTCTTTGGTGGCCATCTTTTGCTTTCCATATGGGAGAGCAACAGCTTGGAATGAGTTGCAAGGCATTGCTCATGGAATTGGTGCATATTGCATACATGAGGGAGTTTCTTATCTCCTTATTCCTCTGGGTAAGCATCCTAGAGGGGTTTAAACTGAATCCATGAAGGAAATAGGCTGAAATCTGTGACAATAATTTGGGTATGGTTTTATCCATCACTGACAGTCTTTTCTCCCTCTCTTCCCTACTGATGTTTTATCTGTGTAATCAGGAAGTCTTGAGCTGGATCCTGATGGCACCGAAGGAAATGAACACTGGCTAATTTCAATATTACCTTCTGAGGCTCAAACAGTCTCAAAGGAGACAGAGCAAAATTTACATTCAGACCATATTTTAAACAAAACCACTGTTCACTATTTTTTGAACACATGGATGGTGAAAAATATACCAGCATTTTAGAAACAGAGAAATACTGCTGATAAGGAAACAGCTTGATGCATTATGCACCATCTAGGGGAATCCCTATCACGTAAATGGGATCTGCCCAGTCCTTGAGCATCTCTGCTCTCATGTAGTGCAGACTCACAGATGCCCCAAAATTCCCTATTCCAAGCACCTGTGGGTTTGTTTCTTTATACAATTACATACAGAAACATCACTCTTTTAATCCAGTTTAATCATAGAGTCTAACAGGAGAGTGCTTTTCAAAATAGGGTAGGGTAAACCTCATTTAATTAAAGGTGAACTGTAAGATCACAGTATCATGATCAGCTTCTCAAAAGACAAGAGCATGCAAACCATACAAACAAACTATTCAATTGCGTGAAAAAGAAAACATTTACAATTAATAAAAGGGACATGTCAGTTCCATCCAAAGTAGTATGTGACTTGTATATCTCTTAGTTGCATCTTAAGAAGAATCATTATTTTCTTTCTACAACAGCAGGGGAAGCATCGGTATTTTCTATACTATTTTGATGAAATCTTGTACTAACAATCATCAAATCTAACAAATATTATGGAGGAGAGGAGATTATGTGAAACTTCTATAAAAGACTGACAGATCTTTTTTCAAGTGCCAGAAGTGCTTTGTTGGAGAGAGAAAGAGTTTGTGTGAAACCTCAGTGGTATACAGAATTTGCAATGGCCTTTGCACTGCTGATTTCTTTTCTCTAAGAAGACTTGTTTCTCCTCTCCATCTATTTAACATTCTTATGAACCTTTTATGAGCTTGCTGTCATAAAGACCCTCTCTAGTTTTTTGGTTTTCTTCTTCTTTTAACACTTGGCCAACTTAACACCTCTGCTTAATACCAATTTGTGTTACTGAAGTTTAATGGTAATTACATTAATTAAAAGAGGAAATGAACTTTTTTTTGGGGGAAAAAAAAAGAAAAGAAAGGAACAAAGAAAGAAATTATAAAGTGTCCAATATAATAGAAACTGAAAAATTGTTTATTTTTTGATCTCACGTACGTTTTGCTATCAGCACCAATTCACTCATTTATGTTTGGATTAGATACAAGAAGTCGATATTTGGTCTGAAGACATTCTGTACATCTGAAAGATTCAGTATCTTCTCACTCATTGTTGCTTACATCTTGTCACAGAACATTATGTTATTTCATACCAGAGGCATGTTAGTGATGTCAGGTTATACAATGCCAAAATGGAATTTGTAGTGTCTTGTGCTTTTGGATCAGAGAGAGAGAAAGAAATAGGAAAAGGAGAAGGAAGGTGGGGAAGAGAAAGAAAAAGTGTCAGAGAGACAGATTAAGTGGAAAAATATTCACCACTCTTGTGGATCCAGCAGTGTCCCCTTTGTCCTCTTCTTCTGGTCTTCTTGGTGGTGAGGGTCCCATGAAACATACAGTTCGATGGATTAAAGTACAGTCAGGTATCTGTAGGAACATGCCAAGCACCTCCCATGCTCTGGGAAGTTTTACACTGTCTTCTGCAACACACTCTGGATCTGCAGCAACATTTGTGGATTAGGTGGAAGGCCTTAGGAATGAGTCTAGGGGGCGCTTCAGGGGTCTTTGATGATTTATGACCCTTTTTAAAACAAGATACCTGCGTCTCACATGAATGTCCTGTGTGAATGTGAGATTCCCAGGGGCTGGAGGAGTTTTACAACTGAGCCAGTTTGTGTGAGGGAGGGCTCTCTACAGGGTCTGCTTCTTATCTGGCTTGTAGCTTCTGGTGATGAGTGTTCAATCCTTCTGTACCAGAGGTTTTGCCATCACACACACAAAAACTCTTCTTCTCCTCGGTTGACGGGGAGAGTCTGTGAACTTGGCCTCAGCAAACGAGTCTGTGGGTTATGGCCTCCCTGCCCCAAACCCAGCCAGAGCTGATTTTCAGAACAGCTGCTGGGTTTGGCTTTCCTTGTGGATACATTCTTCTCCTTCAGCCTTTTTTACTTCTTCTTAGTCCTGAGATAATTGAATGATAGTGCCATCTTTATTTTATCTCAAGTTCCCGTCAGGTGATTTAACTCACAGTCCAAATTTCTGAAATCTAGGAGGCATATTTGGGGTGGGATGGTGGTGACAGTGATGGTGAGAGGGTGGAATTCAATGGAATCAGCCTTTTAATACAGTTTGCCCAAAGTCCTTTGGTGATCTTAATATTCTTTAAGGCAATTATTATTTTTAAATCTCTTATATACACCCATAGTGCCCAGTCAGATCTTTAGGGATGGATTTTCTGACACTCCCAGTGGTAGAAGTACATCTGTTGAACTGCTATATTCCTCTTTGTCAAAAATAGATTTGTTGCTGGACAGAAATATATGGAATATTTTAGTGTGCAGATCAGATCTACTACACATATTGTCATAAGATCAAGAGGCATCTATGTCAATCATTTATTGATTCAGTCATGGCAGAAATATTGAACACACTGAAAATCGCTCCTTGATGAGTACCTTCACCAAAACTCTTGGCACACAAGGATCTGTGCTCTTTCCCAATGCTGGAGCAACCACATAGACTGGCTGAAGAGTCCCCCATAATGTTTTTGCCAAGAAGATCACATCTGCACAGCTGCAGATGGATCTTTCCTGGCTCTGAGCTGTGAGATCAGAGCCAGCCATGTCAGTGCTGTCCTTTGGCCACTGTCAAGGCCAAAAGCCTTGCTTCTTCACTGTCAGTGAAGTGCCAAAGTTGAGGCCAGCAGGCCACCCAAATCTGCCTCGCACTCTGCCACCTCACAGCGTGCTTTGGCAGTAGCTGATGCAGTGTTCCTGGAGAGCTTGGATGCAGCCAACTGTGCAAGCACAGCTGCCTTGCCCTCAGTAGCTGCTGCTTTTGGATGTGCTCAATGTATGCACAGCTTCAGCCTCTCTCCCTCTGTGTCACACTTGCCACATCTGTGGTCACCTGCCTCCCCTTGCTCTCCTTCTCCTTCTCATCCTGGGTTCCCCTCTCAATAACTGGGACACAGTGTGGCAGAGGAGCCTGCTCTGCCATCAGCCTTCCTTGGGAGCTAGGGCGGCTCAGCTGCCCGGCTGCCGGCAGCCGCATGCAGGGCCAGCATGGCTGCTCTGCCGGCTCTGCCCTGTGCCCAGGGCACAGCACCGATGCAGTCTCCCTTTGGCCACTTTGCTGATACTCAGTGTCTCTGAGGGCTTTGGCCCTCAGAGGGACAATTCGGGAAAAGACAGGGTGAGGGGAGCAAGCAGGGCTGTGTCCAGCTTCCCTGGTACATGCAGGGGCCCGTGGTTATTTTGTGGGCCTTTGACAGAGGGCCACTCCTTGCCCTCAGTGCATCTTTCCAGGAACGTTTATTTGAGGACAGAGCAGCTGAAGCCATGATAGAATGACATGCTTGGGTTCAGATTGTTTTGTGCTGGGAACAGAAGCCTGCTGGGACCTTCTGGATGACCGTAAAACTTGTGAGTACTCAGAAGCCATTCCTCAGAAGCTATCTGTAAGCCCTGGCTGTAGAGGAGGCAAAACCTCAGTGTCTGCAATGTTTGGGCAAAAACCCCCAATATTTTCATCTGTCTCCATGAATTGTCTTTTTCTCTATTTCTTAACCCTGCGAGGGGTCCTTCTGTTTTCCCTCCAAAGAGCAATTTTACAGGCCTGTGTAGCAGCACTGCCCACATCTCCTCAAGGATGCACGATGCTTTAAGAAGCGCATCAGGAGTGCTGCAAGGGCCTCTGGCCAATCCTAAGGCCTCTCCCAGTAGGTCCGGGAGCACAGGAGGTGACCTGCGAGCATTCCGGAATGTGGACATGGGTGCGGGTGTGGGAGGACTCCGCCTGTCCGAGGTATCACCCCTGCGGTGCAGCCTGGCACAGCTGCAGACCTGCGTGCAGTATCTCACTGTCTCATGTGCTCAGGCTTATCACTTTCTCCTACTTGCATCTGGCCATTTTTTTCTAGCTCTCAAGACTGCCCTTCCAGAGTTCATTCTTTTATATTACCTCTGTGGGAGCTATGTAAAGTACTAAATTGTTCTTTACATTAATTTCCTGTAACAGCTCTGCCTGGATTCTCAACATTAAATCACCTTTTCATATGCAGATACTACAGTAGCCTTTGGGAAAAGGTATTTCAAATGTTTCACCGTTCAGCAGCAGACATGACATTTAACACTGTGTAACTCAAACATTTATGTTGTGTCAATCCTTGCAGTTATGAACTCAGTCAGAAATGCTGGTATGAGTATATCTCCTCAACTTTATTACTGAGAGAACCTTTCAAACTCAGGATTTGAATTTGTTTTTTGTTTTGAGTTTATTTCAGATAATATTATGAAATTATTTTCATTTTCATCAAAATCTTTAATGGACATGTAAAGCAAGGCAGCCACTGCTTTTCTTAAACATTTAAATTAAACCACAATTATTTCTAAAATTATATAATATTCTTCTGAATGATAAGTCTGCAGTATTCAGGGATTTGATAAAGCATACGTCAAAAAGTTTATCTTCTGGTTTGTAAAAAACTGCAGGATTTTATTCCAATTAGATGAACAGTTTCTCTTGTGATGGATAAGATAGGATTAGGTATAGTTTTTTAGACAAAAGACTAAGATTTATTACTTAGATGTTATGCCAGATGCAGTATAGTTCACATCTAGAGCTGTGACTCACATAAACAGAATGTATCAGTGTTTAACAATTGTATATAAGCTAAAATTGCCTTTAAGGTCATGAACTTTTAGCTCTGGGGTTGTACTTCAGTAGCTTTCTGGATGGTTTTTTTTCAATGATGTGTGTTAACAGCCAGTAAAGAATAAAATTTAATAATGCATTTGTCTCTCTTGAAACTTAATAAACATCTGAGAGTTTAGCCACTGAAATCACACTTCAGTGAGAATAGGTCCAAGCACTAACTTCTCTTTCATTAAAAAATGAGTACAAAATGCTCCTCAGAAAGTAACCTCATTTCTAACATGCTTTCCAGATATCTCCTGAAGCCACTGATAGCGCAGGTTATTGGGATGTGGTCATAGTATTGCTGCTCTTTATGGAGCATTTCAAGATATTTGGCCTTCTAAGTGCCAGCCTATGAAAACATATAATTTGTGAATGTCTTGAGTCACTAAAATAAAATAGCCATCTTTAACTCTCAAAATTATAGAGAAAGGTCAGAAACTGATTGCTATATGTCCTCACATTCAGAAAGCAGATAACCAGTAGAAATATGATTTAAAATTTTCATTAATTCCATTATGTTCAAACCCTCAGAGAACGGTACTTGTACACAAGATTTTTGATTGCTTAAGGTTTTAAATCTTGTGTTTGAATGTGAGCTAACCTAAATGCAAAACTGCCAAAGCATGCGCAGAACTGAGGATGTGCTTCTTTCCTTCTTCTTGAAATATCTGCTCATATTAAAAAAAAAGGGAATATTGTTCTCCTACTTTGATGTCACTTCTGGGTATCCTTGCTATAACTACTTTTATAAATGATTTTACCAACTGTAATATTCACAACAAGCTTAAACCAAAAAGACATTATTATAGGAGTTGAAATTTTATTCTTATATTTACTTTCCCAAGACTCATCAAGAAACACGAAAAAAAAAGTGTGAGACTTTTTTCTACCAATGCCAACCAAGAGAACCAACCAACGGTTAATGTTAGGCATTACTAGATTGATTTTAATACTTTCTGAAGAAGCCTGGAAGCTCCTTGCGGTTAAGTCATGAACAGAAAGATGAAGTTCAGCAAGAAAATTTGTTACAAGTAATGTGTGCCATCTAGGTTTGCAGCTGAAATAGTTTCATTAGAATATAAACCTCTAAAACTCCTCGTTAGATACATAATAAATAATCACTGGGTGTATGCTTCGAATACATTTAGGGGAAAAAATGGCATGATACCACATTTTGGCATTTGTCCTATTAGGGAACTGTCATTTAGCACTAGTAGTCTCGTTACTTCAGAGTGACTTCACCTGTGGCTGTATTGCTGACAAGAATATCAATTAGTTGCTCAAGATATTGCACCTGCTGCTTTCAGGATGAAGGCTTAAATATAACCACTTTACTGAGTGGCAGAATTTTACCTTTTTCTGTGTCTTCTTTACCGAGGTGCTACATCACTATGGTGAGCTGTTGGCAAAATATACTTACTATGTAGTTAATGAAGTAAGAAGTACTTAAAGAACTAACCTAACGTTTAATAAAATTATGTGAGCTTTCTTATTTGAAATATAATCTCATTTCTCTAATTATGTTAGGCATAGTGTATTGTTTAATGGAAGTAATAATCATCTCATTCAGCATTTCAGCTTCTCAAAAAAAATTTTTCCCTTGTACTCAATTTTGCTTAACATTAGAAAATGAAAAAAAGACTAGTCTGGCCTTAACAGCTCATTTTCTGCATATCTAGAAGGGCCTGAAGAAAAGAGGCTGTAAGCACAGATGGCTGAGATCTGTAGTGTACCAAAGATGACTCAGTTCATTCATTTAACATATCCTTCTGGGCTTTGTAAGGCTAGGGTGCAGTTGCTTGGAAATCTCTGACGAATCCAGAAAACTTTGCTAAGCTTACATGAAGATGGAATGCTTACAATGTAGTTTCAATTTCTAACAATGAGTTTTCTTCTCCATATCTAAAGCATGGTAATGCCTCCATCCAATACAAAGCTCTTTTGACAATGTCAAACAAAACCAGCAAGGGAAATGTAAGGGAAGTGCTGACTTCCCGATAGCCATGTGTTGGTCTGGAAGGCAAGGTGATGGTGGTGAGGAGGACTTTGATACCTATGTGTGTTAGCAGGCTAAAAGCAGCTGTATAATTGAGGAGATTGGTAGCTGGACCCAGTCTAAGCAGCAGGAAGCAGTGACCAGTCCAGCTGGTCTTCTGGAGAAGGGAAAACCTCTAGTGAGTAGCGGTGATGTTCAACCTGTATTAAACTGTCCTTTGTTTGCAGGGCTTGTTTCTCTCTTCAAAGCCTCTGTACTTAGAGAAATTGAAAAAAAACACTTCAGCATTCTTTTTAAAGCAGTTTTTGGGTTGTCCCTTCCTCTGTAAACCACTTTGAAATAAGTAGTAGAGATTTTCCTTTTAAGCTTTGTAGTTTGACTGGGATTTTAACTCTAGTGAAGTTTGTAATTTGGATATTTTCTCTGCTGTTTTGTCCTGTCTGGTAACAGAATCAAAGCCCATGTGAATGCAGAATTGTAGTTATTGTAAAGTGGCCAGTACTTTAGGGTTTGTGAAGTGCTATCATGGCTTAACTCACCTGCTTTGAAGTTGTCCCTTAAAAACACCTGAGGTGAAATTTACTATGTGAAAGAAACTTTCTAAACATAATTTTCTATCTGCACTCTGAAAAGAAATTGTGTGGTAAAGGGCTTCAGGTAGCAAAGTCAACATTAGGTATAGAAAGTTCACTGAAAAAGAAAAAACAAAGCCTATTTAGAATAACTGATTACTGGTAAAATGTAGCCACTCCTGACATCTGTGTCATAGCCTCAAAAAAGATATTCTGGGGAAACATGAAAGTGTTGGATCCTTGTCCTTTTCCAAGTGACAAAGAAATCTGGCGGAGGCTGCATGGTGTCAGTTCAATGGCCCCGGAAGCTGTGTGCCAGCAGGGCTGCTTTCTATGAAACGTAGCATTTATGTTTGGGATAGACCACAGTAACATATATTGGCAGATCCATTTCTACATTTTTCTTTTTGGGAGGTGGGTGTTGTTTTCTTTCTGGGTTTTTTTGTTTGTTTTTTGGTTTTTCATGGTTTTTGTGGGGGTTTCTTTTGGGGTTTTTTTGTTATTGTTGTTAGTCTGCTACATTCAAGGAATAAATATGGACTTTGACTTTTATTTGTAACTCTCCCAGTCAAAGGTGTGGACAAATAGATGTAAGTGGTTGAGTTATTACAGCTTAGAAAGTGACTGCTTGTCATTTCAGATACATTAGCTGATTCTGTATGTGCTCCCAACTTGTTACTAACACACTAGCTTAAACCTGATGGATGAACTTTTTTAGTTTGTAATGGACTAAGAGTTTACACATGATTACTTAATATGATTATTAAATTCATAAGAAATACATTAAAATTAGAGAACTCAATTTTTTTTCTTGTTTACTGACCATTCAAATATGCTCCTGTGGCATAGGGAAGCACATCATATTATAGGAGAGAAAACTGATGCTCTTCTTGCCTTTTCTTTCCTCTTCAGTGGTCCAAAACTTTCCTGTCTTCTCAGACTTGTATATGAAAACTGTACAGTTACTGTCTTATTTAATATTATCACTAGTTTTTGCAAATTATTTATTGCAATATGTCAGGAACTAACTTGATAATCAGATCATGTCCTTGCTCTGCTCTTCCCAAATAATTTGCCTTTGCAGTAGCAAAGACTTTAAAAAGTTATTACTTTCTGCTATGTCATGCAGTCCTCTTGTTCTCATTTTCTCTACCAAAAAGCAGTTAATTAGCTGAATAAAAGAGATGTCTTGCAGTGAATCAATACTGAACAGTGAAAGAGACTTCATACCTCCAGCAATGTATTTACAAGCTTGGGAGAAGTGAAACAACAGATCATAACATTGAGAGAGGAAAGAAGAGGACAAAAAATAGTTTCTCACTTGTTAATTTGAAAAGGGGAACTTTCTTGCAATATGACTTGCCTCTGTAGTACCCTGCAGTGAAACTGGAGTTTGTGGTTGTCTTATTCGGTGCATTACCTTTGTTGTGTGCTTGCAGGGTGTATGGCAGTTTTTGTGTGTTCACTTTTGGTCCAGGTTATGGTTGCCGTGGTTTAGAGGAATAAATGCAGCCGATAAGCACCTTGTGGTGAGCAAAAGGTGACCTCACCTGAAAGGATTACTCATAGCTCAGGTAGGTGAAGTAACTCTTGCCATTTTAAGTGCATTGGAGCATTCTTCCAGGCAGAGTTCTCCGCTGTTTGTTTTGTTGGTTTTTAAGACCCTCTAAATGGGTCTTAAAAAAGTGCTTGGTATTTCCTATTGACACTGAAAGCAGAGCAAGAAAGAATAGTATCAGTCTTTCTCTTCAGCATTATAGTCTTTAAGTTTTTTTTTTAAAAACAGTGATTAGCCTATATTTCAAGGAAATTGTCTGTTCAGCTCAAATACGAATGATTCGTATTTCCTTATGTTATTGCACAAGTGAATCAATGGCTGATTTCATTCAAAGATAGAGATTATGTGGGACACATTGTTTTGTTTTTAAGCCCCCTTAAAACACAACACACTGTTATGTGGCTTGGGAAGACCCACACAGACATTCCATGCATCCCTTAAGAAAATAATCTTCAGGATTCTCATAAGCGCCTCAATGCTGAGCTGTTTCTGCTCCATTTCATAAACAAAAACCAAATGGTTCTCTTGATAAAGAGAATGGGGACAAATTTGCTGAACAGCTGTAATAAAAAAAAAAAGAACATAAACCTTTTAGATGGAGCTCATGGGTTCTGCTCCCCACACTACTAAAGTGTTAATACAAGCTAGCAGTGATAGTTTCAATATAACTGTGGCACAAATGTAATACTTACTGGCTCACAGGAGCAATTTGTGAGGCTGAATTTTTGTGACTTTATTCTTTTGTATGCCTTCTGTTGATCAAGACAACATCTTTGATTTTTACTACAGCATCTTAATATTTTTGTTAAGATATTTAAAGCATGGGATGCAATGAGTGATACTAATTACCACTATATGTAACTCTCAGCAACACCTTTAGATATGTGGATCCCTCTCAGAAATGGCCTTATCTAGAATTTTTGCTGTGGTGAAGCAAAGCTTCCTTTGGCACTGAGAGAAAAGTGTTATGAAAATCCTCTTGGTAAAATTGCAGTCATGGTAGGTTTAGAATTTACCTTTATACTGCTGTACAGACTCTGCATGAAGCGTATAAGGAAAATATGTGGTTTTTTGAATAGGGTACGAGTTGAACAGACCTTAAAAAAAGTTAAAAAACCACAAGGTATTGTGGGGCTCAAAGTATGTTACTGGCTCACCTAGTTTTGGGTAGAGGTCAGAAAGAAAATCACAATAATAATTACTTTGCCTTTCACAGCCGATCCTGGTAGCAAAAGGAAGTTTCAGATAAGATTAGATCTTTTATACAATGCCTTTTTCAAAGGAAAAAAAGGTCCTAGCCTGGGGCCCTGATGTAACTCTTCACTGACTACAATCACACAGAGATTTCTTTCATTACACGTTTCCCCTCTCCGCTGTTGTCTCTGTGTGGATGGAAATGGATGAACCCACCAAGCTGCTACAGATGGCTGTGTTCTTGGCTGTTGCACAGAATTAACTGGTGTTTTCTATTCCATATATGCCCTTACATTGTCCATACCCCAGCAGCTGAGTGCATTGAACAATCTACGTGACATATGTCACATGTTCTTTTACTGCCTGATCCTTTTCCCTAGAGGGGAAAGATGTGCAGCGTGTTGTCTTGCTCTGGGAGCATGGCAAACAGATTTTACGAGAACCTCCTGGTCACCAAGTCTCATCTCTGGCTGTTGCAGAAATCTATTTTACATAATGGTCTTGTGAGCTGAGCAAGCTCCAGTCAAACATCAGACTTCTTTGTGCTGCTACTGGAGAGCTGTTATGCTACTTTCATATAAGGATTGAAAATCTTTGATTTTGAGCTGTGGATTTTCTGCCTTGTTTTTTCCTATTCCATCTTGTGTCCATGTTATTCTTGATCTTAATTAGCTTTTTTTCCTTCCAGACTCTCTGCTGCACTTACTGAATTTATAGATACCAGTCGTTCTCTTAGCATATGTTTTGGTAGGCTGTTGTACTGTTAGTACGGGTTTGACTATGTTTGAGATAATTATTATTTCATCAAAATTAAAGCCGAGAAAAATCCTTCCTAGTGGATTTAATTTTTCATTTCTTGCAATCATTAACTTGAGCTACAGCAGAATTAGTGCTGTACTGATGTATGGCAAAATCCTTCCTTAAAATTTAGGTAAGAAACCTACTATATATATTTTTTTTAATATGCTTTGCCTAAACATCTAATAGGATTCAGTTTAGTCTCCTGTCCCTCCTTAGGTAAGACTTTAGGAATAATCCTACTGGTTTCAAAGCAGTCTGTATTGAACAATGTTGCACATGAAATTGGGAAATATATCCTTCTGAAGCATAAAGTGCTTGCTAATGGCGAGTAAGTGATGAGGTTGTCCTGCCTCAGTCTGGCACCTGAGGCAAGTCATCAAAGCAGTATGGCTCAAACTGTACTGCCTTGGAGTAAGTCACTTGGTGACTGCAGGTCCTGGCCCATAAATACTTGGAAATGCCTCCATCTGTGTCATTCTCAGCATATGAGAAGGCCACAGTATTTACCCGAGTACTGGGCTGTGGGATGGGGCTGCAGTGCTGAGTCTACAGGGTGGGCTGCTTGGTGGTGAGTTCCTACCAGGCACAGATCTTCCTCTCTCCTCCCCTCCCCACAGCAATGCAGGGCTGCTGCTCTGGAGTACGTCTGGCTCACAGAAAAAAAGCAGAATTGACCTGATTGCTGAATATGATGTTGAGTCACAGGCTAGAAAAGAGGCCATTCTGCTGTGCTTCAAATTTATGAGAAACTAGGGCAGTTCAGTGCAAAGGGCTGGCGAACTTCAGTTTTGTGTTTGGCACTAGACTTGTCAGGTTTCTCTGCAACTTAGTAAGACAATGACTGTCATAGCATGTCTGCATAGTGTTGATCTGTGGCAAATGATCCATGCTTTTGGAAAAAATGCACTTATTTCTACTGGTTTTATACAGTGTCTGAACTGTCTCTTGTCACATTTTCTTTCTGATGGCTGTACTTTGGAGGACTTTTAATTTTTTTATTTTTATTTTTTGAATTTTTTTTTTTTTGGTGAAGTTTAGGCTGATTCAGAAGTCTTCATCTTTGCAGTTTGGTGTTTCAGACAGGAAAGTGGGACCTCTTCAATCATCCCTTGCTTGAAAAGGCCTGGGTCTAGAATTGATCAGCATATCTGATTTTACTCCCTCATTAAATTAAGGAAACATTGTGGATATGGATAGCATCAAATTAAGAATTCTCTTTTTGAACCATTTCTTGTCACTGTTAATAGATATGGTTTTTTTTGATCCATCTGTTCCTCTTGCATGATGGATGTTCATCATAAGTCCTGTGCTCATATCAGGCATAAAATATTCAAAGAAAACTTGGAGTTTCACCTGTCTCCATAGCAGAAGGCAGTTTGAGTTTTGTAAAACTGTTGTTTTGGCTTGCTAAGTGTATAAAGAAAAGTGAATTTAAGAATCAGTTTTTATATAGTTTGTATATTTTTTGGACCTCACAGTTCAAGTATTTCTGTCTTGGAAAGGGTTAATTCTGAAGTTCTTTCTGATAGAACGTCTCCTATTCTGAGAGATGTCATCAAGACTAAATTTTAGCTGTCAGGAGCACTGCTCGGTCAAATTAGTGTAAGTGACTTTGAAAATGTTACCAGATCAGCATTGTAAATTTGCATCCATTTTTCATTCACTTTTGTGAACATGGACTGCATGTGATACAGACAGCTTGGAATTAAACCCTTTTTTCTCTTTCCTATGACTGTTTTCCTAAACCAGTTCAACTGTGGTTTTTGCCGTAGAAATGTTAATAAAACATCACTCTTACTGTCTGATCTGTCCCCTTTTCTAACTATTCATCCCTTGTTTAGTATCCCCTTTACTATCCATTGTTAAGTCAATGTAAGAAAAGAAACTTGCAGTCTCCAGTTCTGTTAAGACCTACTGATACATGGATATCCTGTTGCTCCACTGAACTCTGAGCACGTTCACTTTGATGGATCTCCTTTGCTCTTCCTTCTGCTAATGCTACTTGATTTTGGCGGAAAAAACTATCACTTTCCCATCACAATTCAATTGGTTAAGTGCGTGACATAATTTATTATTTTTTTTTAACAGGAAATTATGGGGAAAGTGGAATGGAAGCCTTCAAAGAGTTGGCTGCCCAAGAGGGTCTCTGCATTGCTCACTCTGACAAGATCTACAGCAACGCTGGGGAAAAGAGCTTTGATCGCCTGCTCCGCAAGCTGCGAGAGAGGTTACCCAAGGCTAGAGTGGTGGTTTGCTTCTGCGAGGGAATGACAGTGAGAGGGATCCTCATTGCCATGAGGCGCCTGGGAGTGCTTGGGGAGTTCCTTTTAATTGGAAGGTAAGGCTCTGAGTTTGATTTCTCTGCCTTTCGTCTCCCTCTCGTCCTGTAGGCAGGCCTTTGATTTCAGAACTGTGCAGCTTAGGCTACCGGTAATTTCCATATTTAATTGTCTAAGGAATGAAAAGAAGTGGCAAGATGGTAGAGCAGATTCTCAGGAAGGAGATATGAAGACGTGTGCCAACTTGATCAGTGGCGATAGCTTTTGCTGATGTAAGTGTTAATTACTAACGCTTTTATATGGATATATGACATCACAGTTTTTGTGCTTTTGCACTCTAGAGGAATGTTTCATGGACAGATTTTTAGACCTGATGTAGGGAGTGAAGAATTCTGATTTCAGCACGTGATCTGTGACATGTGACAAAATTTCATGTGTTTAACTAAGGATGACCCCTCGTAATTTGAAACTCCAAGTTACCAAGTGTTTTTGTTTACTGGAACTTTTTTCCAGTGTTATGATTACAACCTGGCATTCTCAGTTGTACACTTTACTGTGATCTTTGCTGTTGAAAGCTCACGCACTGATATTATGCAGGCTGGTTTGGTTTTAAAACATCAAACTTGCTGATGGCTAAATGAGTATGTATGTGTGTTTTTATGCCACCAGAGTAATAGAGCAGATGTGATTTGGACAGAAAAAGGCTGGTTTTCTCAAAATGAAAATGGTTTCTTTGTTCTACTAGAGTTTGTCTTTGTAGGTATTCACTGAAATATGGTCATTTTAGTTCTATCACATGCTTTATCCACAATTCCATTTTCATGATAATTCTTATTTTGAGGCTTCTTTAACTTTCACCTTGATTTCTACAATGTCTTTGTCCATTTCTGTGTCTTGATGAACATTGCTCAAATGATGAGGATGGATATTTTCTGTCTTCTCTGTTAGATTGACAATGTCTGCTTTAATCCTTCTATTTACTCTCTGTTTCTTTATTTGTAATTTTAACATTGCTTGGAGGAGTGTTTAAATGAATTCCTTCAAGGGCTTTGATAGTTGCTTCCATGCCTACTCAGCTTCTGTTGTCATCGGATCTTATCAGACTTCTTTTTGTCCTGTTCTTTCCCTAAAGTCTTTGTGCCTGTCATTGTTGTGACTGGGATCCTCTCCTTCTGCTCTGTGCTATGGTCTTCCCCTGACTGTATTGCTCCTCAAAACCCACAGTTATGATTTCTACAAGTCAGATAGCTAATCTGGCCTAAGGAATAGACTGAAAGTGTTAAGTCACTCTCATCAATTTTTTGTTGCAGTCTTTGTTTGCTATCTATTTGAACTTGAGGTTGTATCCCTAGAAGGTTGTGAAGATGAATCACATTTGGAGAACCATCAGCACTAAAATGAAACAAAGAATGAGGCTGTATTGACGAAGGTGTGTTCTAGATTGTGCCCGTGTAGTTCACATGCATTATTTAGATTGCATCAATTGCAATGAATGATGGAAGACTTCGGGAGGGACATGTTTTATGTACGGGTTTTCAGTGAATAGAGGAAACTGAATACAATAAAATTAATCCCAGTGACAGCATCCCTGGTCTTTTTGTAAATGCCCTGCAGCTTTAGGCAATGCTGTGCTTTCTTCATGTATTGTCATTGTAGCGGTGTCTCATTGTTCACTGATTTTGGTGCTCCCTCTTGATGCTGTCCATTCAGGGAACCAAAGAAATTAAACCTCCTACATTAAGCCACAAACCTTGGTTTCCTATTAGACCACTTACTCCATCCTCTACTCCTTGGATGTGTGGAACATTTAGGCTTGAAATTTCAACTTCGAGCCCATAGCAACCATTACACTGGTACATGAAGCTCAGTTGTCGGTCTTAGAATTTGTTCAACAGTGTAGTTCTGAGCTTTTTGTCAGAAATGGTAATCGTGGAATTTCTTTGGAAATCACTATGTATTTTTCAGGTAGGTTTTCACATACCCTTCTTTCCTGCTGGTGATTGAGTATGGGAGACTCCTTTTTAGGGCTGAGCGGGTTCTGTCAGTTGTAAAAGACTGGTTATTGCTTTGCATAGTCTGGATTGTGCACAACAGCTGGTTGAAATAAAAAGTATTATAGGGCTTGCACATGTTCTTATGTGCTTGCAGAACTAAAAGAAAAGAAGTTTTCTTTGAATTGTCCTAATTAAGTGATTTTAAAAAATGGCAAATTTAGCAAAGTTGTGAATAAGTAAGTTGCAGTGGAACTGCAGTGCTATGAATTTGGTCATCTGTACACAAACAGGAACCAAGGCACACATTAACATTACTTTGATGTGCTATTTAGTCTTTTTTATTCAAGTACCCAGCTAAGCAAAAAACTAAGAGCCTTTAAAGAACATTCTTTTAATTGAGGGAAGTAGGAGTGAATGTGAAATCAAGATTTTGTTTTTTGCAATAATGAGCTAAACAAAGCCTTTGGTTTACCCACAGGTTTATTATCAGCCACATTTTATCAGCCCCATACTCTGCTCTGACTCACTGTAAAGAGGAAGCTTTTGCAAAGGAACACCTGGCTAAATATTTCTCTTCCTGCTACATCCTCAATATTGCTATTTACCAAAGCAGGCAGGAACAGCTTAGCTTAACTAAATTCATGCTATCAGAAAGAGAGCTGGGAACTAAATTTGACTTCTGTTTAATCTGAAATTCAGTTTCCTTTACTACTGGAAGTGTGAGTCTGTTATTTTAGTGAGAAGGGAATTCCTCTTTCTGAATCTGGAGGGAAGCTGGAATTAAGAGACTACAATAGATGTGGTCACAATCCTGCCTGAGGCAGAATGGCAGATATTCTGAAATCGATAGTGTTGAAATGTAGTGGAGAATCAGTGAGAAAATTTAAACTATGAAATGATGATGATAAACCTTAAAAGAGACTGATAATGAAAGGGAAAGAAGCCAAAACTTGATCATGGCTTTTTGTATAAAAAGAATTATAAGAATAGAATTGAAGTAAGCAAATGCAAAAATTATGCTAAAAATTTAACTGTACTCTTAAGAGGGTTCAGGTGATAGCTCTTTTAACAGAAATTAGTTTTGATGTGAAAAGATTATGTAGGAAGATGCTCAGTGTCTAATCATGTTTATGCAGGCCACTGGGTATCATATTACTTAATAAGCATCAATTAGATTTTGTGAGAATCTTGCAAGATGGATGAATCTCTTATATATCCCCTGAGATCATGCATCAAGAAAAGGCATGTAACTGACTTTTCAGCATCTGTATGGGTAATGCAAAGCAGATGAAAAACAAATTAAATAACCAGTTTTAAGACATCCTCTGAGGTCATTGGAGAAGAGAAATTTTTAGATAAATAGTTGAAAAGTAAAATGCTCTTTTATGATTCGTTGTCTTAAACTCCTACACTCAGTGGTTTGTGCAAAAGTGTGAGGAACTCTACGAAGGAAGGGATATACTAGTGCACATGCAGTTTTTCAGTATAGCCCTTTGTAAAGGACTAGGTACTGCTTTACTTCTGTAGGCTTTCCGATGCTTTATAGTCTCCATTAATATTGCTGTATGGGCTGTTGTAGAACTACAAATTTTACGTGTCAGTAGAATGATCTCTCCTGAAAGTTTGAATGCTTGGCAGTGAAGGTATGGTTGAATTCTCTCTGTCAGCCCAGGATGTTACAGAGGGCAAGTCTGTTCTTTCTATGTATCTCATAAAACTCATTTAGCATAGGATGACAGAGCTTTCAGGATGCATACTGTGGTGAATTTTTTTCTGACTGCCCTCCCTTCAAAAGCCAATATTAATAATTGTTTTGGCATTTAAAGTCACACTTTCTAAAAAATTGAAAAGGCATTATCACTGTAAGCTGTTTGGTCCTATTATCTGACATTGCTGGATAGGTAGAACTTGACAGCATTCAAGCGCAAGAGTAAATAACTTTTTGGCGAGTTGACAGAGAAATGTGACCTGATGTGGTCAATCGCTGGGCAGCAGGGTGTGTGGGAGGATTTTGGCAGGTGCCTAGGGCAATTATCTTCCAAAGCCTGGGGTTTTATGACAGAACAGACACGTAATCCCACTGAACTGGTACAGTGCTTGACAGAGGAATGGTTCTCCTACCCCAGTCAGACCCATCAGTTCCTTAGCACTGAGACTATTGAGCCTTTTTCAGCTCCATCACAGCAGAGGAAGGAGGGCCTCTGCACTTGAGGACACCATGGCTAAGGCAGAGACCCAAACCTTATCTACAATAACCACTCCAGTTGTCAAAAAGTGGTAGCAGAAATTGACAGGTCCATAACATTATTTAGTGAAGGAGGAGGAAGAATCTGGTCAGGAAGCTGGTCTTTCAGCAAGGAAGCAGGAGAGAGAAGCAACAGAAGTTTCTCACTATTTGAATGTATTTTAATTGGCAATAAATGGTTTTAATTTGCCCCAAGTTGAGTCTCTTGCCTGTAATGGTATCTTTTAAGCAATCTCCCTTTCTTTATCTTAACTCATGAGATTTTTTTTCCTCCCTATTTTCTACCTTTGTCCTGTTCAGTGTGGTGGTTGGCAGTGGCTGGCTGAGCATTTGGCTGCTGACCAAGGCTACAGATGACATGGTTTGCACTGCCAAAAGCATGATGCTATGTATTTCTCTTTCATTCCGTCCTGACATCACAAATAACATAAATAAGAGTATCACAAATACTATCTCATGTATGTGGCTAAGAAGACTGCCTGCCTCTTGTTCCCTGATGTGTCCCTAGTGCCAGTGACTCATGCATTACTTACAAAATGACTGAGAATATTCTACTGTTGATGGGATGTTCTCAATAAAGGAGATGACCATCAGAGGACGTGACTGTTCTTTTAAGTTTGGCTAGCTGAAAGAAAGGTGCTGTACTCTGCTCTCCAATGCAAAAAGTCCTCATGTGTCACAGGAGCTGCCCCATATTTATGAAAAATCAATGACAAACATCCACATTCTCCCAAAGCAGCTGAAATGCTTTGCAGGGCCAATGCATATAATTCCATTAAGAAAAAATTAGCTATTTTTATCTACTTAAGAGATTACAAAGAAAACAGTAAGAACCTACAATATGTTGTCAGTGAGGGAAAGAACCCTGCCTTGTGCTAGCACAGATTACCTAGAATAGGTTTGGGCCTTATAAAACTGACAAAAATAGTAGATATGGCACAGCATTGCTCATGATACTGTTTTACACCAACTTGCTATGAATGGGAATGTGTTAAGAAAACTGGTGGTAATCCAGCACTGCCAAATGTATATGATTGAACCGCAACCATTCATATTCCATGTGCTGTTTTTTGAGAGGGCAATCTGGGTGGTAAAACTCAGTGGTTTGAAAGTACAAAGTAAAGATGACAACACAAATGGCATGCTGAAAATAAAAAGAAATACAGTAATTTAAGACCCAAAGGTTTACTTTCCATGCATTTTACTGCAGAAAGAGGACTGTTTTTCTTCCTGGTACCTCCATGACCAAAGATGTTTAGAATGACTACTTTTAATGTTTCTGTTGTTGTTGACATTACAAGTTAATGGAAGACTGTGTTTAAATAAGTATTTAGATATAATCAGAGGTTTAGCTGGGTTCAGATTCAGATTCTTGGATTAAAATTGAGGTAGAGTCTATAAAATGCTGAAATAATTCATTGTAATTTTTCAAATATTTTCAGAGTCTAACTGAAGTTGGCATTTAAGCAAAGTATTGTCAATTAAGATAGTCCCACCTGGCAACATCAGGCCATTTCTCGAACATTATCAAGATTTATAATAGGATCCACTGCTAACTTTAAAGTCTGAAACCTCGGAACATGTCCGTAGAAAATTTTATGCCTTATTCATGGTTCAGTTTGTAGTTGCAGTCTATCACCTGTTTATTATGACAAGAGTTTATAATTTGCGTGGATGAAAACAGAACTACATGATGCAAGAAGACTGAACAAGGATATTTTGTTTACCTTCTAACCTACAATAACATCAATCCATGTTAAAATGTGATTGCATATTAAGTGCCAATTAAATAGCAATATATTTGAGCAGATCTGCATTTTGAGTCTTAAAAACAATGCTCCCTTTTATAGACACAAGAAAATGCAAGAAGGATGTGAATTTTTTATGGTAAATGGGATTTATGTATTACAGCGAGCAATATTTTAAATATGGGGGTGTTCTTTTGTCTTTTCACTTCTTGCTTCTATGTGACACGAGTTAAACTATGTATGTAATCAGATCTCTCTCATATGGGTATCCAGAATTAGTTTTAAAAACACATATTAACCCTTAGCTGTTTTTGTGTATGCACTGAGTGCTTTAAATGAGGATGAAATTTACAGAAGTTGTAGGTGAGATACTGGTGCTTTTGTAAATATTACTCAATTTTTTAAAAAGCTGCCTTCTTTTTTTTTAGCTCGAAATGAGAATTTCTGCTTTATTTATTGCTTTATGCATTAAAAATTGTCACAGAACAGTAAATTTCAGCCCAGATGTCTCTACATTATTCCTAGTTCTCCACAGAAGACTCTGACACACAATTTTCATTATGGTGCTTACTAAAATGAATCCACTTTAGAGGAAACAGATCACATCACCAACAAGTAAAGCATTCCATGTAAATTGCTGCCCACATTTCCAAGAAAGGTGTCATACTGTCAGACATGAAATACTAGATCTCCAATATCTTGAAGACATAGGAAAAAGCCCAAACCACTCATCTCAGTCGTTCTGGTTTGGTTTTTCTTTATGATCTTTACAATTTTCTGTCTTCATGTGCCAGCGTATCCAAAGACTTCTTGAAAGAATCATCTTTATAGGGATTTAAGGTTGTAGGTCATGCAGATGTGAAATGGTATGTTAAAACTGTACTTGAGTTCTCGCAGACTAACTGTGGTAGGAAATAATTAATATAATATAATGTTTAGATTAAAAGCAGCTTTGGGTATCTTTTGTTCTTGGACAATGGTCGTACATCACTCTGGTGTCTATACAGAAGCTTGAAAGAAAAGAAGAGAAAAACAATCTCCAGGCTATTGTTCAGAAGACTAGAGGTTGTATTATAAAAAATAAATATGATGTTTTAGCAAAACCAGAATACATATATAAGACTAAAGTGGAAGCAGCATTGATTATTAAAATACAGACTTATAAGTTAACATGTTTTAATAAAGTAAATGCTAACTCAGTTTTTTAAAGTGATATGAAAGCTTTCTGTTTTAACAAACAGGATGTGAAAACATGTTTTAAAGCAATATATACTTTTTAATGGTAGCCATTAATGTGCCTTTTTCATGAATGAGAGGAGGCAAAGGACTAGTGTTTTTTTGTTTCTGAACATGTAGTGCAATTGATTATCAAAGCAAAGGAATGATGCCTTTCACTTCCTTAAGTCGCTGGAATAGGAGAGGAAACAAAAGCATACAACTAAATGTCTTAAAAGCATTACAAAATGTGATGCTTGAACTTTATAATGGTAAAACTTGTGGGGAAAAGACCCTCACGTTTCCAGATTTCTTGAAACCTTCCGGGATTCTAAGGCAGTTAATGCTTCTTACTTAGCAAAGGAAAGCTAAGACTTGGTTCAGTGTTTTCAAATTGTCTTGGCATGGATTCTGCAGGAAGAGTTATCTAAGCTAGTAATGTCCGTGTGAATGCAAGGAAGGACCAACCTTGACAGAAATAATTTACTTTTAAGTTTTCTGCAGGGTTTTCCAGCACTGAAAATGTGCAACAGTTCGAGATCTGCTTGTTGTCTATGAACTAATACGGATGTTAGATAATTGAGTCATTAAGTAGTGCTATATGTTGTTAATTGATTATCTTTTAGGCAGTATTATGTTTTTTCATGCCCCTGTAGAAACCAGGAGCTGGATGGCTGCTGCTCACCTGGAAGATGATGTTATACTTTTATGTGAATGAATCATATTGAATGATGTTATTTCAAGGGTCTTCTCATAATTTATGTAGGGCCAGACTTTTTCAGGCATGTCACTGTGAGGCTGGGGTTTTTTATGAATGGTTAAGAACCAAAGAAAAGTTTGTTTTTCTCACAGCAGTTGAAATAAGACCCTAATACTGTGACCTTTCAAATTTCCACGGTTTACTTCCAGTTCCTTCTAGTACTCAAATGGAAATGAAACTTAAAGAAGTTCTGATGAAAACATGAGCAAAGTCCTCCCTCAAAATATAAAGCTTTATCATTTTTTGTCAGGTTTATTTTCTTTATTCTAAGCAGCAAATTAATCACCTTTTTTTAAGAGGAAAACCAGAAATTGAAGATTTATCTTTCCTGGAATAATAATTTTTATTATTATTTATTATTTAAGAATAATTATTTTTATGTTTCCTGCCACATCTTGGTATAAAAATAGATTTTCCTCTTGCAGTATTGGCATATATATATATAATCAACTGTTAGTAACAGTTCCAGTCTTTGCATCACTAGAAAAACATCAGTAATAGGGTTAAGTTATCTGCTGAAGGTAATGATAATTGCCTGAGCTGTGCCCATACAAAGAACACTTATTTTGACACGGACAAGCCCATCAAGGGGAAAATAATTTATGCTGCAATTTAAGCACCTTTCTCCTGTGTGCTGGAAAGAAGGGAATGAAAAGCTTTAGAGCCCCTGTGAATAATCAGTTGGTTGCACTTTCACAGAAACGTAGTGCTTGTTTAAACCTTTGGCTCATTGAGTAGAGAAGGTAAAATAAAGCGCAGGGCATGACGCTGTAGAGAAAAACTATATATTTTTGTATACCACCTGATTTTCACTAATTTTTTCCTTCCTTGTACAAACACCCTTAACCTAATGGCCTTTGCTGGAGAACCTTGGTACATTTCCAAGGCTGGAAAATGTGCACAACTTTCAGCAGTCTGAGGAGCTGAATTCATCTGAAGGGAGGCTAGCCTTGAAGCATCTGTATGAACATGCACTGTGAAAATTTTAGGTCATGCAAATGTTGTAATCTGGCAGCAAAATACATAATGTCTCAAAAGCAGAAATTAAAGAGGACTAAAGGTGATTGGCCCATGTTGGCAGATTGTTAGTCTGTTGGTTTTCTGCTGAATTTTTCAGCCAAGAAAAATCCTTTCAATTTCTGAGGCATAGTAGTGCTTTAGGACCCAATGATGTCAAGAACTTGTTTCACAAAGTCAAAGCTGGCTCAAGTGTTTCACTATTGCCTTTTCAGTACCACCAGTCTGTTCTGCTGTAGGACTAAAAGACTGTGGAACTGGCCAGCTCTTGACCACATTTCACTCCAGTCATTATTTACCTGCATCTTAGTTCAGTTATTTGTACCTCAGAGAGGGAGGATCAAGAGAAGAATTTTGTTTCAAAGCCTTGCAAATTCACTGCTGCCTGATAAGTGACCTGGCACTTATTTTAACTGACTTTAAACCATATGCATTATTCACTATGAGCTATTTGTGGGTAAGCCTTGATACCTAGGGCTCATACAGTTATTTTCCATGCTGGTGATTTGGTTGTATTTATTCATTCTGTGGGGAGTCAGTTTTAAGGTTGCCTCCTGGCCCTCTTTGAGGATAATACTGGAAGGATGCAATGCAAGTCAGAGATAGAATGAAAAGCTACTGTTGTTTAGCTTAATAGAAATGGAGTGAGCTATTTTTTTCTGCTTTGCAAAATAAAACTCAATTCCTTGGTTTCATTGCTAAGAAGAGACTTAAAATCACCTCTTGCATGTTAACATCAGGATCAGGAAAGCTGCATAATAGGTCAGATTTAAGCAATTCTGTATGCAAAAATAAGAATGTGAATGTGACTCCAGTTATGGTTTCTGCTTATTTCTCACAGCAAGGTGAATCACTGTGAATTGCCATTTATAATCTATACCTTTTCTCTACTCTTCCTCTAGTGTATCTCTTAATATACACTTTTAGCTGCATTCTTATCATTAAATATTACTTGCATTCTTCAGTTCCATGCATACTGCATTTTGTTCCTTGCATCTTCATCTGCCCTTTCTTGGTCTTTCTGCCCCATTTACCCGAGTCTAGACTTTCTTGAACTCTTCAGCATGTGCTATTTTTCATAGTAAAAAGTCTGCAGTGCTGGTATAATTTCCTTTCTGTTAAGTCATGAAGAGTTTTAGTATTTCCTTAATCAGAAATGGAGATAAGCAAGACTTGCTCTTGAAAATCTTACTCATATAAAGGAAATGCTCGAGGAACAGGTTAATTTCATGACTCTTCTGCATCATCTGTTTGCTTCTTCTGTGTTACGCAGATGAGCACCCTACACCTAGAGCCATAATTAAATAAACCTACCAATTTAGGAACGATGTATCCTCTTTTTTTTTTTGTGAATATGCAACAAGCAGTCAAAGAAAAGAGGCCCTCCTCCTCAAAAGTAGCTATGCAGCTGTGTAAGACTGGTCCTTTTGTTGTTTTCAATTGTTCTTGATGTGACTTTGCATTATTATTGCCATTAAAAAAATACACGATGGAGTATTTGTTGTCATATCAACCACTCTTGCCTTTACAGACCTGAAATACAGTAATTGATTTGAATCTGATCTCATATGCTATCCCTGGTATTTTAAAACTAAGTTCTGAGGAGAGATAATGGTATAAGGGAGAAAAACTAGGCCAGTATTCTGACTTTGGAGGCTGACAGTTGATCATTCCCAGATTTGCAAACTGAGTACGTGTGGGGACTCACTAAGAGGTAGCAGAATGTAAGCAAACAAACCAAATGCCGAAGTCTATTGAAAGCACCACTGCTAAGGCCAGTGCCCAGGCTGGTTTCCAGTGGAACACCTGGAGTACAAAACTAGAGGTGTTAATCTGCTTGCATCTCAAAGGAATTTGTCTCAGCAGAGTGATTACACCATACATTAAATGAAACTTGAATGGCAATGGGGAGTTTGCAGCATTTACAAGGCACTCTTCACTGTCTCTGAGTTTAATAAAAGTAGAGGATAATAGAGCACAATATTTCTCGAGAGGTCTGTGTCCAAATACAACTGATTTCTTTTATTTGTTTGCTATTACGTTTATGGGAAAACTTCTTAGATGGGGAGACTTAAGTAATTGTACAACCACCTATTCCAGCAGGGTAACAATTGCAGTTACAGAGAGAAGTAGGCAGAATTAAGGAGGAGGAAAGCTAAAAGGCTAAGAAAGGAGAAGAGTTGGCACTAAAATGAGAGAAAGAAAAACATCCATTATAGGAAGGCAAATAGAATGTGGACGTGGGAGAGGATGAGTTGTAAGAGTCTGTATGTAAGACAGAGATGGAGAGTGATAGAGTTTTAGTTACAGGCAATGATTATTATTTTCTGATCTAGACTGAGATATGTTAAGACACATGAAAAAGCAGAATCGTGACTCCAAACTGAAAAAGTGGTGGACTGCTAGCCCATCAGGCTTCCATACGGTGAATGTTTTCACGCTGCTGTGAATCATGAGTGACACTCTGAACAGCAGTGCTCTTAAAGCAAGTGTGAAATAAGAATATCTTTCTGATATAAAGGGCTAACCTGTAAAAAAGAGAAATATCCATATGTTCTAAGATCATGTTTGTCAGTGGTGAACATCCAGTGCTTGTGATTCAAATAAAGATCTTTTACTTCAACTTTTTTTCTACTCTGTGAAGCAATGTGTCTCCTAGAATGCTGTCTGGCTGTTTTGTTTTCAAGCCAGGTGATTGACATTTCTTGTAATTTTCATCCTTGGTGTAGAAATTCCAGATGTTGTTCTTGTTTAGAGCTTCCTAAGCTATTTTCTTTGAGAAAAACTAAGTGGAGTCTGTGAGCTCCCAGTATTAGTCTGAATATAAGAGAATGTCTTCTTTGTACTTTACATTTGCTGGCTTTTAATTGAATCAAGTCTTTCTAATGGAACAGGGAATATGAGTCTACCTGGACTCATTTTCATCATTTATGTTCGACATAGCATCATGTTTGTCCTCATGTCATTTTCTAACTAAATGCACTGTTTTTAAGGTTCTGCATGCTACAAATGCTTTGGGGAAGGGACAATATTTTAGATCTGTGAAGTGCCATACAAAGAGGGGTAACCTTGGTTCATAACTGAGTTTGCTGATCACTACTGCAACTCATGCAAATAGTGATAATATTTAAAACTGAATAAAAATATTTTAGGAAAGAATGTACAGGAGAGACCAAACACCAAGCAGAAGAGGAAGATAATTTATATGTACTTATGAAAATATTATTTTGATGTCGCATGAGGGTTATGGCCCCACTGCCTAAGTGGAGGTGTTCAGCATCAGCATGAGCAGCTGTGCCTCATGTCCTGATAACCATGGGAAAAACTTGACTGGGAACCTGGAGATGAAAGTGTTTAATTAAGTGCTATGGTTCTTTTAGACTGCATAGGCTCACTGGTAAAAGCTTCAATTTCTCTGACAGAGCTGCAGAAACAGATTCTGCAGGGTGATGGAGACCTACCTGAAGTCTCCTTTTCCTGGCTTGAGGCAATGAAAGCTGAGGCATCAAATCTAGTTCTTCATCTTTTAAAAATCAAAGCTTTCCTTAAGCCAGAGTCCTTGGATTAGAGAAAACTGGATTTGTGAGTGCCTTGTAATATTCAGAGTTCCTTGTAATCGATGATTTTGAGATTGCAGTTTCCACTGAAGAATGTGGCTGTTTCACTGCAAGGTGTTTTACCAGATTAAAATTTACTTTTCCTGTTAATCTCAAATCACTTTGAGTCCCTAGACAAACAGACCTTCATATACCTGCTCCTTACCTATCTAAATTCTCCAACCCTCTGCTCCTGGCAGCCTCTAAAATAAACTTCATATGTTATCAATGCCTAAATCTGCACCACAGTGAAAGCTGAAATAGTGGAGACACTGCAAGAATAAATTGAATTTAACATAAAAATAAGACATCAACTGCTGTATTTGCTGTGTTATTACGTGTTGTATGTAACTTAATATGAAGCTCTGGGATCTATCTAAATGACACCACCAGAAATTTTCAGACTGAGAAGCAGAAGGAGCTTTGCGGTGTAACTGAAATCTCCCCTTGAGTGATTTGCATCCCTTGTGAAGGAGTCAGGTCTACTGACCATTATGGAGTATATGGAGGGCGAAATGATAGGGGCAGACGTACAGACAGAGAAACAGATATACAGTGCTCCAAATGATATGTATCTGTTTTCTCGGGTTTATTACGTAGGAAGTCAATTTATGCTGCGGTGGGTGGTAGCCAAGTGAAAACAAACCTTAGGACCTTGCTCTTTGAAAGGTATGCATCTCCAGTTGCTTTTTTCCCCGCTGCTTTCTCAAAGCTCTGTACAAATGATTGATTTTACAATCTTTTTGAAAGTTTAGTGGCTGAACTAAACATTCTGGAGGCAATGCTTATAACAACCTGAAACAACTTTTAATGACTTTAATAGTTTGTTTCCTTTTCTCAGCAGGAGGAAGAATTTTATTCTTTGCCAACCCAAACATTTTTGTTAAATCCAGAGCAATCTTGTGTCAATTTCAAAACAAATATGCTATTTCAAAATAGAAAGCCAGAATGCTTCTATTTTGAAAATGTTGAAGATATTTCTTCTGGAAAATGTCAAAACAAATTGTCATAACATTTAACCCTCCATAATTTCCAAATTGGTGAATAATTTGGATATCCCCACAAGTGTATTTTCCAGCAGATGTATTATTAATCCATTTTTTTTTTTCAGTTTTACTAATGCTTTTGAAATCCTGGCTGATAGTGACTCCACAAATCAAAATCTACCACTATTTTCTCTCGTCTGAGACTCCATCCTGTTTTTATGGATAGTGATAGCAAATACAAGCCTCCATTCTTTTTCTGTGTGACCTACACAAATGCAATGTAAGTTATGTAGACTCAAGTCCTTAGGAGCATGGGACAGTGCTACATGCCTTCTCAGCATCGTAGAATACCCTCTTCCTGATAACCATCATCTGGTTTTTTGGCTCTCCATAGAATAGCTTGGCTTCAAAATCCTTATGTAACATCAGCTTTCCCTTTATCCTTAAGAAAAGTGTTGATCTTTGCCAAAGCTATCTAGAAGATGTCTTTGGCCAAAATGTCAAAAGGGAGTGTTCTGTAGTAACATGAAGCAGTGCTGTGAAAACACAAAGCTTCTGTCTGAGACTGGTTTAGGAGATAGAGTATTAGGTATGCAGCTTACCTGCTGGCTTCTCTTATCAATACTCATAACAATATATGTATGAGAACACAGAATGAGCACTCCTAAACAGCCACCTAGAAAATAGCTGCAAAATTCCATTGCAACAGAGAGGCTCCATGATGTATGCAATGCTCTATCAGCAAAAGGAGGAGAGACTCAAAGAGGAGCTTGCCCAGCTTCACAGTCCTCCTTTTAAAGATTAGGATCTTCCCGCAGTACCAGAGCAAGGAGAGCAGTCATGCTGAGCTCTCTACACATGGCCAAGTCGACCTCTAAAGGCACCTCTCTGTCCCTTCCCTGTCTCCCTGCTTCCCTACTCCATTGCCTACAGGGATAAGAGATATGCAAAGTCATACAAGAGAAATCCAGGAATTCCAGCATCAGATAAGGAGGTTAGAAAGCATGTATACAGAAAGAAGCAAATGGGGTTTTTGTGAAACCCTTCTACCTTTCAGGATAGAAAATGATCCTGTGGTGGCACAATCTCTTCTGTTGCTGAGAAAGGAGGGAATTTTGTCATTAGAGACATCATAGAGACAATAACCTCATTTCTCTTACCCCTGGTTAATAGAGGGGCCCCTGTTAAAGTAAATGAGAGCTGTAGGTCACCTTTTGGTGCAGGGTTTTTTTTATCCTAGATAATTTTGATCCTTTGGGATATGTGGTGGGTCCTCACGCAGAGGTTTCCCACTTTCATCCTCGCATTTCTTACTGAGGTTATATAGTCAAGGGCAGGAACAACATTCTTGTTCTGCATAGATTTGCTCAAAAAAGGTAGTGAACGTGAATTAGGCTCTGGTTTTAAATTATTGTTCCAACAATATGTACTTATAATTTAACATTTTATTCTGGACTACTAAATAGAAATTTACTAGTACAAAATGTAAGCAGTAAGATTCTATTACAGCAGAAGAAGTGGCACGGAATAACATTTAGTAGGGTAGCAAAGAATGAGAAAAGTTATTGTCAATGTATCTTTAGCTTGACCCTAATCATGCTAATTGAGATGACTACAACACAGAAGGGAAGAAGATTCAGAAACAATCTGAGACTTGCAGTCATAAAGGCCAGAAAAGCAACTTGATTAAAAAGCCAATAGATGTATTTATAAGCATTGTATAGAATAAAATGATGTTAGATGTAGTCATGGAGGAGAGTGACATAATTTTATAGCTGTGATAAAGTTGAAGAGACTGACAACCAGCATTCTTTGTGCTTTTGTTACCTGCGTTTGTGCCTTGGTCCTTGTCTGGGGGTGCAGTAAGATTTTATTTGTAATTTTGTTTCTGAATTCAGTATAACTGAGATAACAGTTCTTTCAAATAAATAAGCCATCTACTTGTGATTTTCAAGACAGAATATGTTTTTGGTCTAATCTTTATCTTATGTTGTCTGTATAACCACATATTTCATACAGCTGACATATGTGATTTCCTTGTTGTAAGAACCTGTTGTATCTTAATGTTATTTATTTACTCCCTCTATGCTATATTTAATGTTTTCTTTAAATTCTTTCTCTTTTTTTGCCTCGTGCTCTAAGAACTAATCTTTAATTGAACCTCCACAGTTTCTCTTATAATTTCTGGAGCGTATCTGCTAGCCAAAAAAGCTCATGATGTTTTGAGAGGACGAAGGCATGTCTGTATACCAAAATATTTGTTAATCAGCAGATAAATTTGTGTCAATAGAATACCCAAACAAACATTCCGAAGTGAGAAAGGGCCAGTTAGTTGGTGCTTCCTTGCCATTTCTCAAGTCATATACTTCCTATTGTCTAGATTTTCATGCCCTGTCACAAAATAAGTTCAAGGTTTGGAAATACATGCTTATATAATTTATACGTCTTCTTTGTTGGAAGTAGCACCCAGACTCTTTACTCATATGTAAAAAGAAGGTAGATTTATGATGTTGAGGCATCTTTGTTCTGGGTAACATTCCATTCTGTTGTGAGATGGGACTAGAGTCTCTAGGACATGGAGCTGTACTTGACAATCCCTGAAAAACTAGTTGAAGATGGGGCTCTTTAACTAAACTTGAAGAGTCTTCATGGTTTCTCTTTTTAGGGAGAGAAAGGCCTGAAGCTGTCTCCAGTCTTTTTTGGTACTGTTGGGGTGGAGACTATTGACCTCAGAGTGGTGATTCAGGAAGCTATTCATAGCTAGGGCCAGCAGTGCTGGAGGCTTTTTTGTTCTCACAGAACCTCAAGGGAGGGAATCTCTTGGGAGCTTGGTCTGTCTCTGGGTCCTTGAGGTACTGCTTGGATACCTCTGGCCTCCTTTTTGGTTTGTGGTTTCTGTTAAGCAGCACAAAACATCTGATTTCTTATGTTGAAAACTAGATTTCTCCTGAAGCTTGACAGCCTGTGGAGATAGAACCTGTCACTGATGTAGTGTATTGAACTTTTCTTCAATTAAACATTTTGTACTTTTAAGTGTTAGGCATTTTATACTGGCTTCTAAAAATTAGTGTTTAAAGTTTCTCAAAGGGAATGAATGTCAGAAAGAGTATTTGGACTATTTTAGAGAGAAAACAGGACCCAGATTTATGATTGGGTTTTTATCTATACTCAAATTAAGGACTGTATCATATTTGTGGTAATAGAACAGCAATTTGGCTTTACATCCACAATCAGTTTGGTATAAACACATATTGCAAATTAAGCAGAACAGAGTCCTAACTTTTCAACTTAAAATAAGACTAATTTCCTGAATCTATTGTTTGTATTGCAAAATTGGATTATGTACTTTTTGTTTACACCAGCACTCAGACTAGGCATACTTAATGCAATTGATACAGCTGGCTGAAAGGGGGATATCTATTTTAAAACAAAGACAGATGTGAATCAGTGATTTTCTTTCACAGAAGTGTGTAATTAAGTAGTCTTCTGCTCTGACATACGGGAGAAACGGAACCTTGGCTGCAACTAACATGTAAATAGCAGCCCTGTGTTTTGAAGAACAAAGAGTGATATTTACAAAAAGGACAGCATGTTATCAGCGTCATCATCTCTCTGTAGTTAACAACACCTGTTTCTGAAGGGTCCCTCAATGTTACAAATTTTGCCATTAAGATCTGTAGAACACTGAATGTTCACTTTTGTTTTCCTTTTTTTAAATAGAAAAATTCTCTCAATGGTCAATTGCATATTCCAGGCTGCCATCTGCATTAAACCTGCTGATGTCATTTTAAGTATCAGTGGCTGAGGTGCCAGGTAGAGTCTTTCCAGGTCCCACATCTCACAGGCAAGGTCTCCTGTCCCTGTTTTGGGATTCTCTGCAGGACACAGTGCACAATCCTCTTTGCACTGCTAGAGCCAAAAGATATATTTGGTGGGTACATATGGCTGGCTTAGAAATACTTCTGAGTAATTCTCCACTACCTTGAGAAGGGAAGCCAGCACTTCTCCTTCCTTCTTTTTCCATTAATCAGTGTCACACTAGTCTGGATTTCAGCGGTGCAGGAGAGCTTTCTGGACCGCTCAACATCCCTAGGGATAAGTTTTTTTCTCTATGTTCTCAGCTCAGGACTTATCATCTACTAAATTTTCTTTCTTACATCTTCTTCCTTCTTGATCTCTCATTAGACACTGCCTGTCTTTTTCGGAATTCAGTGCAAGTAAGAAAATCTTGCTTGCACTTTCTTGATTACCAACTGACATGCTCCACAGTTGTATCAAAATGAAAAACTCTGTTCATCAACACATTACAATTGATATTTGATACAAGATTCTTATTAGTTGATTATTTAATACAGCTATGAGGCTAGGGTTAGGTTTATGTGTCATGAAATTACTCAAACCAAAAATATTCAGACAATGTCTCCCCCACTGGTTACGTGTTAATTTATAAGGTGAATTAACACTTATTTACATGTTCTTTTTCCTATGTGCCAAGAAGAGAAGCTGAGAGAAAATCAGAGAGCATACACTAATTAACATGTTCTAATAATGGAGTGAGCCTGTCAGAGTCTCAAGCACCAAGGTTTACATAACTATCGGTTTCTTTTGCAGCTGCAATTCTTCTGCATCAGTTGTTTCTTTCCCTTTTCACCAGACCATCAGGTAGAAGCAGGATCTGATGCAAGGCTTGCTGACCCCAGATAATCTGTTTGGTGTCTCAGTGTATGTGGTGAGGAAGGGATTGCAATGCCGTGCTGGAGATACAGACACAGACTTACCAGAGTAGGTTATGATGAAGTAATATCTATTTACCATGCTTTGCTGACCAAATTTCGGGAACAGCTGCTGGCAATGATCAGGCCTGGCTAAATGCATGTCAGAATCGTAAAGAAAGTATATTTATGCCTTGCAGTCTGGCAAGTGTTTTATTTATGGCAGGGTAGAGCACTTAGGTAGTGGACAACACATGCAATCGAATGACTTTTTTTAACCTTTTAATGTATCAGAATACATATTCTTTAGAGACTGTTTCTTGGGTTATTTTCACACTCCGTGGCTTGTATTTGCTTAAAAGGTTAAGAGTCTGTGGCAGCCACGATTTCTATTATTTCAGATCAGACTGAGAACTGAGACAAACTATCTGAATCCTGAATTTTGTGTTTGTGTTTTGTGCTGCTGCTGAATTAGTACTGAATGTTTTTGAATCACTGCTTGACATTTCTAATACAGCTGACTTTTGGAAGATTTAGAGTCAATTAAGATTTGTCACCAAAAATCATGAAGTAGGAGCTACTAAGAGAACAGAAACAAGTGTTGTGTTTCATCCTTATTCCCATCAGCACAAACACCTGTCCTTTGTATTTTCCAGCAGGCTTTGAAACAATAAGGTTCAATGACTCTAGTTGTATCAGGCCATGGGCTACATTATTGGCCTATTTTTAACTCAAAGCTGTAAGGATTATGCTGCTACTTCTCTTTGACTAATTTTTCTGGCTGCAGACTGGGGAGTGTATGTTGTTTTCAGCTTAAAGAAGAGAAATTGTAATCTTTATCTAAAGCTTGATAGCAAGAAAATGCTGGTTTATCACTATTATTTCTACTTTGTTGCCCTGAACAGATGACCCCTGCAAATGTCTGGTCTTTTTGTAGTCTGTGAAATGGACATTGTAATGCTTTCTTTTCTTGGTTTCCCTGCAGGAGGCTTTTGAGAATTAGTGTGTTGATGCTTTGCTGTTGTTCTATAGATTAGAAGATCTGTGTATCCAGGTTTTATCTAGGAATACTGATTGTGACTGTATATTTCCCTCAGTTGTCCCGACGTAAAAATATGCTGAAAGTCAAATGGTACTATGGTGATATAAGGAAGATCAGAAGGGACAAATGTGTACTATCTAACTGGAATATATTACAGATTATTTAAATTATTTGGGAGGCAGAAAAGGGAAGTTAGTTTTCATATAACATACTAGAGGGAAAATGGCAGAAATCTACATCCCTTACAGGCTGAGCAGATCTAGTGCAACACCCAAAAATATAATGCTCCAAATGAAAGAGGACAGCTGTCTTTGTTGCCTGAATAGTGATACCAAACGATATGTCAGCTACATTTGTGTTCCAATGGGACTGCTTTTTTTCATGAGAAACGGGATTCTCATCAGTAAACATTCAGTAACAGGCACTCATTGGTATGGTGATCTCAGTAATTTTTTATTTTCAGTTGTATGGCTGGACCTAAATACTGATAGAAGTCTTCACATCTCATTACCTGTTCTATAAGCTACCCACTTCTTATGGATATTGAATTTTAAAAAAGAAATTATTTGAAAGCATTGAAATTACTGTCTCTAAGATAAATATTTAAGTGTTTCTCACCCATTATATGGGTTTTTTTTGTTTGTTTGTTTGTTTTAAAAACTCCCTCTAATCAAAGGAAAAAAGTGTGGGTTTGAAGAAAAAAGTATAGATATACAACTTGGTTCTGAATTGAAGTACCTGGTATTGGCAAGAAATTTACCATCAGTCAGTAATAAGAAATAAAATGTAAAAAAATTCTAATAAAGGCTGCAATTCTGGATAATGGTGGGAAGATGTAAAAAAGAAAAGATGTCTATCATCCATTTGTCTTTAAATATTACTACTACTAATAATATTAATAGGAGTTGACTGTGTCCTAGGGAAGCTTAACAATCTGGGACATTTCATTAGCAAGAATGATTGCATTTCTAAGCTTGCTCAAGTTCTTATTTCACAGTCTTGCTGGAATGCTTTTAAACTTAACACAGAGTTCCCTTTCACATGGGAAAAAAAATAAGAGGGGAGGAAAAAAAAGAAAAAACTTCTGAGTGCACTCTTTAATAATGTAGTATAACTTTTACTTTATGGACAATCACACTTTCCACTGGCAAGGCTAAATCCGGAAGAGCTGAACATCTGAATTCTTAGTTATTAAAATTTTAGTTCGGAAAATGAATATGAAAGAGAATGAATCTGGTCAAAATTAACTTTCCCTTACCCTAGCCTCTACAGGGAAAAAAAAAAAAGTATAAAAAAGAATAAGTATTAAGACTCTTGGCCAATTTCAAACAGATTTGGCAGACAAGTAAAGTTCTCCAGAATTAAAGTTTGTATCAGTCTTACCACAACTGACATCTGTGCAGAGGGGAAACCCCAAAGCAGTGTTCTTTAGCTCCACGAGAGCTAAAGGTACCTCTTCTGCTTCTTGGCCAGGCAGTCAGCACGGATGGGGCCAGAGGGACTCCTGCTGAGTCTGAGGTCAGAGAAAGGAAGCACCAAGTTGAGGGTCTATGGTTATTCACTGGGGGCCTGTGTAGAAATGGAGAAACCAACTAGATACTTAATCAGTGCTTTGTTAGTTGTGGTGCTTCTGGAATTCATTTGTTACTGAAACAAATTGGTATAAATTACTTAGAGCTGAATATCCATTAGGAAAAGAATTCATTACAGTGATCTGAAAAATGCAATGAGCTCTGGTGTAAGGAGGATGTAAGAAAAGATAAAAGTGATATTGTCCTTTAATATAAGACAATTAGCATTGCGCATGGAGTTTACTATTCCTTCAGCTTTCCAGCATTGTATTTGCACTCAAACAAATAAAAACTGTTGAAAACACTTTAAACTCTTAAATAAAGTTAGAGATTTCTTTCTTTTTTATACTTAGTATTTAAAGACCTTAGTAAGACCTCTGAAATCTGAAGAAGGTTGGTTGCTGTATATACAAACTGATACAAAGTGAAGTCAGATATAGCAACAGCCTTGGCCAAAGTAAATTTGGTTCAAAATAAAAAAAAATTACCTTTGCCACAACAAATGAGATTTGTTGGCTGCTCAGAAATTGTATCCACACACTATGGCGTAAAAAAGTTAAAACATGATTCAATAAAGAAAGAGGTCTTGTATCAGAGAATTTTAGTTAAGCTTTTGGCTGAGTTTGCAGAGTGTAGTGCCAAGTGAATCTACCAGAAAGCTGGAGGAACACATACATGC
Organism: Cnemophilus loriae; assembly: GCA_013397755.1. Taxonomy (NCBI): domain Eukaryota; kingdom Metazoa; phylum Chordata; class Aves; order Passeriformes; family Corvidae; genus Cnemophilus; species Cnemophilus loriae. Next base: position 1,485,247 of record VZTF01008544.1, on the reverse strand, counting down.
ACGCACACATTCTGCTATACTGAGCCTATACAGGAATTGAAATTAAATTCCTTTGAGCTAATGAATTCTGAAAGTGATGAAATGGCTGTTGTTGATTTGTTTGTTTTCTCTGAAGATGCATTGCCTTCACACGCTGTTATCTTGCCAAGTACCACAAACTAAATCTTTTGCCAGTTTTCTTGGAGTGTTTCCATTAGTAGAGTAACCTACAAAGCAAATTCACACTGACTTTGATCTAATACGCTTTAGTAATTTATCTGTGAAGACATCTTCACATTGCATTAACACAAGCTGGAGAGGGCATGGTGTGATGTGTGATTAGTATGAGGTTATCTTTTATGGCACTAATAATACAAATGGAAAAAGTAAAAGTTGCTTCCAGTAAAAAAACAATGCACAGGTGTTTAGTTGCTTAAGTAAAGAGTGTAGTTGGCATTTTTGGGATTCCTTTTACCAACATACAAGGGCATGATAGTTGCACCTCACAGACTTAAATGTCTGGCCATTCTACCTACAGAATTCAGATGTTTTATTTTTCCAGCTGCTCTCATATATCAAGAAGAAAAGATAGTGACCCGTGTAGCACCAGCCTTTTGGAAAATTATTAAAAATGGGACAGTATAGTTCCAGCCAAGCAGGGGATGGATGTCCTCTGCTCAGGACTGATGGGTGCTGTGGGCTAAGGTCAACATGTGGAGTGCATCGGAGATGTGCCTTTTAATTTTGTATGGTGAAAATGTGCCCAACTTCCTAGCATCTGTCCGTATGTGCTCTTGTTACAGCTATAAGCAATAAAATGCTCAATGTTCTTCAATGTCGGAAGCCTAAACGATGCCTTGATGACATTTTTGACATCTTGTTGTCCAGCATATTTAAGACAGAATGAGTAAGCTGGATAGATGAATGGAGCCTGGAGATGACTGTCCTATGTATCACTTATCTCAGAATATCTAGATGAACCCCCTACTTTATTATATAAAAAGGATTTTTGCACGTCGGGCTATAAGAGATACTATATTGAGGTAAGTGCTGGTTTTCATTAATGCCGTTCTTGTTTGATACTTTAAATTATATATTTGCACTTATAAGGTATCAGTGTTTTTGTTGTACTTGATATGTCGTTACTTTAATGTCAGAATCCCCCGCAGTGAAATTTCAGAAACTCTGCCAGACAGAGAAGCAAAACAATATATAAATTCTGTTCACAAACATGAGCAACTTAAATTATGTGGGACTGATCAGAAATCTATCTCTTTTCTTACTGCTTTTGAGGAAGTGGTAATTATTTATAATAATTTTTGGGAGAATTTTATCAGCTCTATTTGACTTGGAAAATATATGCTGAAAAGCATCTGCCTTTAAAACTAACCAAATAACAGAGGCTTCAAAATGTATTTTTGAATGTGAATACGTACTATATCTCACACTATCAATTCTGCCTTTGAATTATGAATGTCTTTTGTTGCCATACCAACAGTTTGGTTGGAAGCAGAAACCTGCTAGACATGTCTGTCTTGTACGTGAAGGACTTTTCCTTTCAATAATTTTGATTTCCTGTTCACTTTTTATAAGATCAGCTCTTGTGAAGTCCTGTATGATGAAAGGCAATACCACAATGTGAAAATAAACTGATGCTTTCATGTGGTGTGAATAAAGTAAAGAACAATTTCATGTAATGAGTTAGGGGGGTTGCAGTGGGCACTTCCTCTCGTTTTTTTTTTTTTACCCAGACTTCCCCTCCATTCAAACAGAAAGCTTTCATGAAACTTAAAATAAGTTATTCTTACCTGATGACCTGTGGCTTTCCTTTCTATAAGGATTGCATCTTCCCTAAATCTCCTGCAGTCATCCACTCTAAAGGAAAACATGCTTCTTTGCTTAGCAACCTGGTGGACATACAAATCACAGCTTCCTTTTTTGATTCCCATGACACCTATGCAACATCCATAAATATTTTAATCGCATTCCTAGCATAGTGTGGGCTTGTTTTAAAATTTTATAAGTAAACAATGAAAATAGATATGGATGTGGATGGAAGGTAGTTAAAACAGCAGGAAGGAAGTACACAAATATGGAAGAAATCACATAATGGTGTCAGTGTGTAACGATCAAGATAAGAAAATCTTTGCATGAAAAATAGTGGATTTTGCCTGTCACACTGTAGGATCACAAAATCACAGAGTCAGCTGAATTGGAAGGGACCCACAAAGGATCACTGAGTCTGACTTCTGGCCCTGCACAGCACCATCCCAATGAAAACTTATATGTCGTTCAAGTGGCCATCTTGCAGTTAAATGGACTGGTCTGGGTTTCTGGTGACTATATGGGACCAAATAGAAGACTAGAAGAGCGAATTGTCTTTGGGACTTCTGAAGCCAAGGTTCAAAATCCTTTTTTAGGTTTTTCCTTTGGGATTTGGTCTGTTGGATTTTTTGGCTAAGCAGTTGAGTCAAAAGGGTTATGGAAAGACTGGGATGTGCTTGAAAATATGATACATGTGTATCTTGTTACTCTGAAGTATAATATAGTCAACTAGACATACGAATACACCCTGGGGTACATCAGTATGTAGGTGACTTAAGTAATTTCCTGGATCTTACATGGATGCATAATTCAGCCACAATTGACTTAACTTCAAGCATGTTACTGTCAGCTTTATCTCGGATATGGTGCTCAGAGGTAGATTCCAGATGCTCTTTTGCTGTAGAAATCTGTCACTGATTTTTTTTTTTTCTGTCCTAGAAACCACCAGCTAAGTTTATTTTTGTCCCTTCAAACGACATACGTAACCTTGTAGCCCAGTAAATCTGAGGACATTTTTGCTTGTAATAGGCCACAGATTTTCCCCTAGGCTCTATCTTGGCCTTCCTGAAGATTTGTTTTAGCTTGCAGCACTGCTTATCTAATGACCAGGTGACTATCACCTAATTTTTTTGGTGTTTGTTTAGCTCTCTGTGACTGTGTGGTTGTGATTTTATGATGATTATTGCTTTTTCTGCAACTAGTACACAATAAATAGTATTACTTGTGTGTGGAATGAATTACCTGTGAGGCTACAATGAGCTGCAGCACAGAGAAGTAAAGGCGTGGGGTGACAGACACAGGTCTTAAAAACACAGGCGTAGACTTATACTGGAGCCTCCAGGCTGTAAGCAGCTCTCCAGTGACCAGCAAAGGAATGAAACCTTGGCAAGTTTGTTTTACCAGAAACAGTCTTACCAAGAGTAGTTAAAAACAAAACCAAAAAAACCAGCGAATTGACTTGCTCTGTTGTCTTGCTGAACAATGAAGAAAAAACAAGGTGTGTAGAATATGTTATCAAACCTGAAAATTACTCTAAGTGAGAAGGAGGAAACCATCCATATTGCTGTGCTCCTGGAAAAATTCTTTGAATACTGCAGGCTCCCCTTCTTTTCTCCTCTCCCCTACATCCCTTCCTTTTCCCCCTCTGCCCCCCACCAAATTTTGCCCTTAAGAAGGTCAACAAAACAGCAAAACCATGAAAGTTTGGAAATTTCTAATTTGAATTGTGTATAATTCTATGTATGCAATACATCATACTGCATTTTATACCATGTAATGTGTAATAAAATTTTAGTATTTTTCGTCTAGGTTGGAAATAATGGATTGGGTAGTTAAGACTAATTAAGCTGCCAATAAATTCTTGGGTTTGCATATAAGGTGTGTTCTGTTTGCCCTTAACAAAATTGTTAGTGTGAGTGATGAGAATTAACATCTGTAACTCACAAATGACAAATGGGCAACACACACCTAGAGAACATGGTATAACTGGTGGCATCCTCTGCACTGGAACCCTCTTTTAACCCTTTATAAAAAGGAAAATCTAAGTGCTGTGACTAAGGTCACAGCTCAAAGGCTGATTGCATTTCGATGGGATCTGAATCACTGCAGTTGAGTTCTCTATGGACACAGGTGACCTGCACGATTCACTGCTAGTCCAGTTAAATAACCTCTGTTATAAATAAATTACCTGCACAACCCCATATAAATAAAAGATTTCAGCATTAAATAAATAATGTGAACAAATAAAAAGGAAAGACTGAGATTTAGATGGCTTTAATTAAACTGGAGAGGAAGTACATTTTCTAAAAGGTTTTTTTTAAAGGAAATGAATTATTTTTCACTGTGTCCTGTAAGCCATTCAATACTATTCATTTTGGGAGATAGCATTGCTTAAAGGCCATAGTAAATGCATGGTTGCACAACGATGGTACAACTGCAATTATGTACGAGTCGGCATTTTCTCTAAATCCTTCTTTGGTAGTCACTTAAGATTTCCAAAAATGTTTTCATTTGACAAAATTTTTCACTTTTGGTGTCTAACCAAAACTGCTTATATTGTTAATTTTCATCACAGGAGAGTTTGCTAGACTATTAGCCAACAGGTTTTACTTCTATTAATGTAAAAAAGAAAGGAAAATTAAATTACACAGTCTGTCTCTTACTCATCTAGCAGAACACTTCATTGCTTAAGATGGCAGGATGACTTCAGTGCAAACATTCGTGTAATTGTTCACCAGTGCAAGAACACATCATCAATTGAATATAGGATGTTTTTATTCGCATTTATTTGAATAAAAGTTCATATATACTCCTTAACAAGGGAAATAATTACCTGATTCACTTTGCAGAACAATTTAAAGATTAATGATTTATTAAGGACTAGTACACATGCATTCGAGTCATACAAATTTTTTTTTTTTTGTTTGAAAATATTGATAAGTTTCCGTCTAGTAGCACAGTGGTTAAAAAAAATGTAATGCTGTTTGCTCAGTCTCAAAGTGGGGTGGTTAAACCTGGTACTACAAAAGGAAATGTAGCCTTTCAACACTGCTGAGCTAAACAAAGAGTGCAGATGCGCTAAGTTGGTCGTTGTTTATAATTAATGAATGTTTCCTGTGGGTTTTGGATCCATTGCTGATAAAAAGAGTCAGATAAAAACACAGATAAAAGGTAGTGTCTGCTTTGGAGCTGTGTTTCTTCCTCAAAAAAGAAAAATGCACTTGAAAAATCTATTTAATATTTGTACTAGGAAAAAGCAAATTTGAATATTGTTATGGTAAAGTTTAAAATGCATAGTGCTTGGTTTTCCACTGTTTCTCATTTTTTAAACTGAATTGCGCTGTGGAGGTACATGCAATTTAACAGGGGCAAGTGCCTAATTCTACACCTGGAATGGAGCAACCCTGTTTGTGTGTATAGACTGGGGAATGAGAGGCTGGAGAGCAGCACTGCAGAAAGGGACCTGGGGGTCTTGGTCGAGGGCAAGTTGAACAAGAGTCAGCTCTGCCCTGGCAGCCAGGAGGGCCAAGCGTGTCCTGGGGTGCATCGGGCACAGCATCACCAGCCGGGCAAGGTTGTAGCATCTTATACAATGCGTGGAATATAAGATTCCTTAATTTTAATAAAAGTGTTTCTGGAAGATTTTTTTGAGACTCACAGTGGTGAAGTGACCACAATTTTAGACCTTCTATGAAAGCATGGAGTCTTAGTGTCTCCTTTCAAAATAACTTTAAAATAACTGTTTCCTATGAAATACCAAACCAAAACCCACACAATTAATTTTGTACAGCATTGTTTTCCTTGAAAGAGAACTTTTATGTTTCTAAATTTCAAACCTACGTAAGTCAAAACTAAATTCTGAAATCTGTACAATTGCCTTCTTTCACAACTGTGATGAAAATTTCTACACAAAACCATGAATATATAAGGTGTGATTTCATTTATGAACACATTTTAGAAGGGGTCGACGCTGGTCTTGTAGTATCTTTATGTCTTCTCTCCCGAACTGCAAATACCAGACACTGCACACTCAGAAAGTGTGGCATGCTTAGGGAGTATAACCCCAGAGAATATGCAATGTGAGTTTTACAGAAATGCAAGGTCTAGTGAAGACTCAAATCCACAAAGATCTCTTAAGTGTTTTCACTTTCATGTGAGATTTAAACATGAGCCTATCTGTGTGAATGCTCGCTTGGGGTTTTGTAAGCAATTGGAAAGTACACACGTAGCTGATGGCATCTAAATGTAAATGTGATTGAGAGGTATAAACACCACAGCTTGGACTTGCTATTTTAAGCCGCTGTGAGGATACCCACATGTACTCAGTTCACTTCAGAGTACGTCCTTTCCTAGCTGGCATCATGGTCTGTTTAATATGGGTTGAACTGCAGGAAAAACTGATCATTTGGTAGTGACCTTACTGAATCCACTCTTCTTAGAATATAGATGAACTTTGATACTTCTGTTCTCCATCAGGTACAAGGTTATAAGATCTTATACTTTGGCTGACAAGTCATGTATCAAAACTAGAAACAAGCAAATCTCTACAGCTTTTCTGTTGCCTGGCCTGGAAAAAGCGCAGTTGTGTTTCTATAGCAACTGCAATGGGACAGTAATGATGTCATCGCCCAACAACCAGCTAAAATGCATATCACCTTATTGCAAATACTAGATAAACATTGAGTCATCTAATTGCTAGTATGAATAATTTTGCCACCTTCTTTAACAATTTGCTACAAAGAAGAAAAGAACTCATACCTGACTGGTCAAAACAGGAACCACACGCAATAATTTGAAAGAGGGGGAAGGAATAAAGAAAAGAGTTTTTGTTGCCAAACTCTGTTCTTTTCAAGCATGTAGAATGTAGAAAATTACTGAAAATATTTTTTTGTGTTTGTAGTCAACTTGAAAAACTTTGTGATATTAGTCGTAAATTTTGGGAGAGACTGGTACCTCTTTTGCTGAAAATAATTACTCAAACTGAGTCATTGGCATACCTGTACCTGCCTGACACTGTAGAGTGGAACTCTCTGAATGATTTACAAGCCAAACACAGGATACAGTACTTGCTGCTTGATATTCTTCCCTGCTGGCTAGGCTTGAAATAAAGGACTTGGTGTGTCTCCAAATTTTGGAAGGAACTATCATTTTCCTCCAAAAGTCAATGGACAAGTAAAACAAGTCAGTAAAAATTTCAGGCAAAGTTTATCATGCTTTATTAATTTGTCATCAAGTTGATTGAATGTTTTTCTGCTGAATTTATATAGAAGGGCTGAGTAACACTTCTGCTAGAAGTTCTACCTTCTCTCCCCAAGTCATGGGTTTCACAATTAGGTATATCTTCCTGCCTGATATGGCTTCCACTGGACTGGATATCTGCAGGCCTCCATTTTCAAGCAGAGACTAAGAGAAAGTTTCAGTCCTTCTGGTAGGAGTTGCTCACTGCTGTATGCCTACACTTCTGGATCCGAAAAATTAATATATTTTTCTCAGATCTTTCCATAAATCTATTATGAAAAGTCTTGGTGTTTAGGATCAAAATCCCACCCTTCATTTGTATATTTATTTCTAGAAAATTAATTTGCTAATTAATCAGTGGTGCTCTTAGCTTCCTTGCTAACTGTAAGTGATGTTTGGCCCTTGTTTGGACAGGTTTTCTGTCCCCATTGTTCAAAGAACTCTGTTTTCTTTCACGGTGGGAAGAGAAGAAGTGTGAGTTCTTCACTGGTCTTTTTGTATTTCTGTTGAATCTCCCGAAGAATAAGATTTGAACAAGCTCTGATGCAAGGTGGTACACAGACCTTCCTCTGACCACTGCAGTATATCTACCCTCCTTCCTTGCTTCCATTTCTGGCCTTAACTTCCTGATATTGCCTGTTCTTCCTTTGATCTCTGCTTTGCACTTGACTCATTTCCACAGGTCTTTGCTTCTGTTCTAATCCTGGGTCTAAATAAGCTGTTTCCACCAGACTGGCTTTTCAGTATCTTTCTCTAGCCCTGCCTTGGCTCTCCAGCTGCCTTGTCTAGTTCTGCCTTGGTTTCTTTCTCTTAATATTGAATGCAGGAACTAATGCCCTCTATATCCCACCGTTACAATTTAGAACTTTTCTTTATTATTATCTCAGCATTCCCGTTATTGCATAAGTCTGAGGAAAAAAATACAAGCAGGAATGGCAAAGTGCAAATATCAATGACATGATCTACAATACGAAGGGCTTACTAAGAAAAAACCCAGCCATTATGTAACAGGTACCTAGAAGAAAGGAGATGACACACAGAGAAGATGTTCTGTAAAATTACTGTTTGTTTATCAAACTCATAGCATAGGGAGGGAGCTGCCTTATTTTCTGTATCCTGAGAATGCTGTGATTTGACCTGTGCAACTGCCGAGTAATGTGCTTTTGTGAAAACAGACCCACGTGGAAAAGTTAAGCAGCAGATGGATCAGGACTTGAGCTTTGTGAGCAGATGTGAAGTGAATCCTTAGGAATGGTGTGTGAGCAGCAAAATAAAGGCTGAAAATAAAGGGTTGAAAAATAAACTTAGACTGGGGATTAGGCAAGCAAAGAAATGTTGAAATACTAAATACCTTCTGTTCTCAAAATCTAAATTGTAACGTTGCTTTAGCTTCCCAAAGTCTCAAGAACTGCTGTTTACAGCAGGTCCCTGACCAAACCACAGAATAAAATGTAATCATAGAATCATGGAATGGTTCAGGCTGGAAGGGAACCCTAAAGATTATCTTGTCCAGTCTCTCCTGCTACCTCCTCCCAACATCTTCCACTAGATCAGGCTGCTCAAATGACATTAGTATTTCATCCCTCACAGTACATCTCATGTCTTTTGCTTTATTCCGCGTAGTTTTTATTTGAAACTGGGCATTTTCCCTAGCTAAAATCCAGTGCAGTTGCTCTTACCTTAAGAAGAAACTAGATAAGAGGCATATCATTCCTGGTACCGATATTTTAATTTGGTCCTCATAATTGCTTCAGCAAGCTAAATAAACATTTCTCCACCTAAGCATCAGAGCCAGCTGTTACGAGAACTGTGAATTTGAGGATAAAGCTCAATATGTCTTCAGTATTAGATAGCCAAAGCATGAATTGTCTGTATCATTTTTACAGTTTCAGCTAAAGATATTGTCTGTCTTTTAGCAGATGCTTTGTGCATTTATCTCCATGAGATACGAGGGGAGATACTGATATATATTCTCCTTTATTGTGGATATCTATGCTTAGGATGCTGAACCTTTGTCTTCCTTCAAGTGGCATGTTATACTAGAAATCCCAGTTCAAAGATTTTATTAATCAGAGCACAATAGTGGAAACACAATTTTGGTCAAAAATTAGAGAGAAAGGTATGAAGAGGCAATATGCATCTACAATGTTTACAACTGGGCAAGAGAAGTAAGGATGAAAGATATTTCAAAAAAACCCAAACTCAGTTTGTGGGTTTTCCTCCATCCCTTCAATTCCTCCATTGTCCTCCAGTTCTTCAGTCTCTCATGGGGTCTTCAAAACAACTCTTACAGATGCAGGGACCGCCTCCATCCCTTTCTTAGTACTAAAGAGTAATTTCATCACACCTGGTGAAAGGGATACCCATAGTGTATCTTACAACTCCGGAAGTTTCTCTCCTTTTCTTTTTTCGTTTTGTTAAAAAGTTGTGGGCAGCAATGATTAATCCTTTACTGAAGGCAGAGACCAGAAAAGTATTAGATGCACCATAATTTATTTATTCTCTTTTGCTGTTTAAATAATGGTCTTAACCTTTATTCAAATGGACTTGTATAACCTTTATGTTTCTTTATCCTTTATTTCTTTTTATGCTTTCATATCGGCACTCCTCTTTATAATTCCAGATTTGATACCTGCCATTTATCTGGTTTTTACCAGTTTCCACAGAACCAGAAGGTTGTGCCATTCTGCAATTGATGCTGTCTCTCTCAGTAAATGGCACGTTCCACACACATGTGCATTACATCCCCTTACTGATATACCCACCTGTTCCCTGAATTGACTGGGGCTCATTCGATGAGAGAAGCAGCTCTCGTTCCTTCTTTGTGTTATTAGAGTGCTCTGTATCGCTTCATGAATGCTTGGTCCCAAATTTATATCCCTGCATTCTCAAAAAAATCTTTATTTTTAGCTGGAAACAACTTAAAAATGTCATTTGCTGAGTGACTTCATTCACTTTCCGAAGGAAAGAATACTGCTGGTACCTGTGCCTTCACACTCCAAGAGTGTCTAAGCCACTATATTTGGTTCAAATGGTTTGTGGTCAGTAGGCTGTATCTGTATTGTTCCAATTCCTTTTACATCTATGCAAAATACTGGGCAAGCCTTTCTCTCACCGCATCCTGAATTTTACATGCCATTCTCAGCCTGGCCAGAAATAGGAATTGTTTGTTGCTGTGAGATTTGCAGATCATTCCTGTAACAGGTTTTGAGATTCAGCCATGCTACATCTTGACTATAAGTAGTTTAAAAAAAAACCTGAGATTTTTATTAGCGTTTGATCCGTTATTTTTGACTCACTTCATAATGTCCATAGGCATAGTTGTAGTTGTTTACATGATGTAATAACACAGAATGGGAAATTACTCCCTCATCACTGAAATACATTTTTCAGCCTAATCTCAAACCTGTCTGCATTAGAAATGTGAGATGTGGCAAAACTGATCGGGTATCGCCTGTAGTTTAGTAGTTTAAATAAATTGAAGTTTCCCATTTCTCTACACAAAAAACCGAAACCAAACTCCCTAATTTCGAACAGACTGTTATACTATCTTTAATTAGTTTAAAGTAAATATTCAAACTTAATAATGCAGAAGCTTTAGTGAACATGCTATGTTCCTGTATGCCAATGACATTTATTCTAACTTAACATAATTTGATAGTTTTATGAGCTTCAAAACAGTGTCAGTCAGTGCCTGTTCTGTATTCTCATGTAAATGTTCCTGTCAACAGGAGAAATCCTTGAAATGAGAAACAGAAGTAGGATGTTTCCTAATGGCTCATCCTGAAAAGGCAAAAAATACAGTAAAGAAAAACTAGTATGGTCCTTTTGCTGTATCATCTAACAGTATTTCAAGCAATTAGCTTTACACTGCGGGCCTGAACAAGAGAAATTCTGTTTCTCTGAGCACTTCAGCAACCTTTTCCAGTCAGGGACAGAAAAATGGCACTAACTGTTTTCTGTGAAGGATGCTTCGGGCTGATCAAAGGCTAGTATTTTGCCACGTTTTTAGTTTTGATTTGAATTTCTTTAAAGATACTTTACAAATCTAGGAGCTTTTACTCAATCACGCTGTTGTCCACTTCACCATAGGAAGGCTGGAGAGGGTTCACACAGCTTATTTCATGTTAGAAAACCAGTGGAAGTTTCTGATCTAGAAAGGCGGACTGCAGAAAAGAAAAAAAAAACATTCGTGAAAGAGATAGCAAGAAGGAAAAATTCCTCTAGGGGTGTTGCCCGGTCTGGTCCACCACTTAGATGTCCTATCCATTGTGGAGGCAGTGTTGCCATGCCAGTACCCTTCTGTGATCTGATGAAACCCTAGTCTGGGAAGCTGGAAACAGCTTATTTTGGCTTATATTTTCGAGACAAACACAAGAGAGCTGGCCCATTTCAATGGGTCGAATCAGCTCAGGCCTCTCCCTCCCCGCTGCGTTACTCATTCATCGTGTTGACTCAAGCATCTTTTTTCAGCACATATATATTTTCATTATCAACAGATAATGTTAATTCCTCCTTTTTGGTTTGTACTGAAGTACAAATCTGTGTTCAGTATAGGTTGTTACTGGAAAGATAAATTTAACTGCCAGCTTACAGTCAAGGATGGCACTTCACTAAAAATCTCTAATATAAAGTCTGAATGTTATCCAAATAGCAAAAGAGTATCAAAGCACAAGTTATTTATTTAAACCTCAGATGGAATTGCTGAGGTAATGCAGAATGTGTTTGCTAATAGATGTGCCTCTGATTGTAAGAAGGCTAAGTTAAATGAAGGTAATTAATATTTTTATATAAATGTTAATGTTTCCGCAGGTAGTGCATATTGAGGTCATATTATAATGTCAGAAATGGTCTTTTGTAATTTTACTGCTACAGTTTAGCTGCAATCCTTAGAACTACAGAAGCCCCAGATGTTGATTGGTGATGCCATTTGAGAGGTAATTGTAGTTTGATGAGCAGACAAAAAACACTACCTCAATGAGAATGCAAAAAACCCCCAAACTAGAGTTCACATCTCTATTATGGAAAACCAAGTGACTACCATTCTGTAATATTTTTTTGTTAACGTTCTGATAAAAAAAAAGAACCTTACATCCAGATATATTTTCTACCTTCTAAAAAGGTGTCTCATGGTACGGAAAGTTCCATAATTTTTCTGATTTTCTTGTTCCACTTTAGTGAATATGCAATTGGAAAGTACCGTGCTGAATAGTTCTAACTAAGAATTTCCCGGCTTGTTTTGTTCTTTCTTTGGGAAAAAAAATGGAAAAAGAAAGAAAAAAGAGTCTTGCAAATGTGTAAACAATACAGAAAACAGTGAGCGAAAGCTACAAATCTTCCCCCCGACCTCGTAGCCTGCTTCCAGGCTATGGAAATGGACTCCACTGCATGCTCTTCTTTTTAGCATCTTTTCTGCACTTCAGCCTAATTGGGGCTACAAAAATTAAAAGTGCGCTTTAGATTCACCAATGCCTTGGGACACCTGAGAAGGAATATGGGTCTTTCAAATTGCTTAGACAAAGAATGTGAACCCAAGTTTCTGGCTGTGGGAACATCTTTAGCAGTAAGTTAATGTGCAAAGTGAGCAATACCCCTACTTAATCAGCTTCTGCCATCCGAGTGCCTGCTGCCTGCCTTGAGAGGCCCGAAGTAGATGACCTCTGAGAAGACCAGATTGTCCATCCTGATCTAATGGCTCAGGAACCAAGGACCTTCAACCGCCCAATAGAGATGGTTACACCGCAGTTGACAATGTTTAGATACTAACTTTATAACTCAAAATCAGTCTGTTGAAGGTTTGCATTCCTTTTATCTTTTCTTTTGCAGTACAGAATTTGAATGACCACTATCAGTGCTCTGAATCTGGCACTTATTATATTGCAAATGTGCTACAAAGGGCTGAGCAGTCTAAAGAGATACATATTTACTCTAATTCCAGCTCTGGGAAAAAACTTTAACTTGTTCAAGCTGATTCTGGCAATAATTACAGGCTGAGATAAATCAACAGATTGCTTTCTGAAAAAGTAACCACTGCACATATTACATGCTTCCTAATGGTATTGACAGTTTTATGGGGAAAATGCATGTCTGGGGACTAAGGCGCCTGATACCCGATTGACTGACACTAGGACCACGTTGGAGAAACACTGCCAGCTTTATTGGACTCAGTTATGACTTCTACGGAAGGCAAAACCAGCTCATTACTTCTCACCATATTCCCTTGTATATTGCTTTAGATTAAAAGAAAATTGAATGGAGACATGGTTGCAACTTTTCCATTGCTGTGTTGAGAGGCCTGGCAGTGCCCAGCTCCTTAGTTGCCCATCTAAAGTGTATCTGCCACTCCATTTTCCTAATTTCTGCTACAATCATTAAGTTCTTGCAAAACACCCCAACGAATTAAAAGTTGGCTGAGATGATTACAGCTTCTGAGCTATTAACAGTGCCATTAAACACAGCATTTATTAAACATATAACAGCTATTAAAAAATATTTTTTGTAGTGCTACTACTGCTGGTTCCACTGCTAGGACGATGACAAAATTCTACAGGATCACAGCTATATAACTTTATGCATTAATCTTCATTGATCTCTCTTGTAGTCACATGACGCATTTGTCAGTAGAGTGAGTTACAGAAAGTAATTTCTGAATGACAAGCAAAGGAAAGAATAATTTCCGCCCTTTTGGAATAAAATTGCATGTTTTACATGTGTTTCTTTTTGGTACTGCTGTTAGGCAGTCTTTATATTTTTTCAAACAAAATGTAGAGACAGATCCCTAGAGCCATTCACTTAAGAACTGTTTTTAATGTATATCAGGACAGATGCTTCTTCTTTTAGAGTTGGAACCACACCAGCAGAGGCATTTCACATAATCCATTTTCTGAGGTGAATATATCTTAGTTCCCCTCTGCAGAAGCAAATGTTATCCTAAAATATCATCTCAAAATGAGAATATAAGTTATTAAAATCAGGCTCTGTTTTGGTGACCGTCAAAGAAACTGCAAAATGCTTACGCAATTATAGCTAGAACTGCGTTTTTACAAGGGAAAATTACTTTTTAAAAAGATAAGAAAAGTTAAATCCACATGCAATTGGAGTGTCTTGTGCTGCTGTAGCTCAGGTTTGGACTTAAAGGAGATATAGGTCTATCATTTGAATATAAATTTTTTCTGGTGCAACACAATTGCTATAGTTGATGATGCAAACTATTCAAGCCTAATTGGTGATTTTTGGCCTCTTTATTGACTTATACATATGTCTGCTTTTTCTTTTCCTTCTTTTTTTTTTTTTTTGCCAGCTAGCAGATATTAAAATTCACTGGGCATGAAGTTTTTGAGGTGGATTGATTGAAACCTGCTTACTCTGGTCGTATAGTGGTTTCAGGAGAATCAGTCTTTCCAAAGCCTAGCTAGTTGTGTTTTGACTTGGGAACTTTCACTATCTGCAAGGTATTCTTGACAGAAACCGAATTATTATTAACCTCTATTCATCTGTCAGTATTAGAAGAATATTAAACCCTGCATAGTCCATCTTCTTGATATTATATTTGATTTGTGGCCTGCAATTTTAAAGTTTTCCACTGTATTTACTCAGAGTAATTTTTATTACCAATTCTTCTATCTGTTCTGCAGAGACATTCATGTAGTTGACTCTTACCTCTAAGACAGTTGACTTACTTGCTTAGAGTAGACAAAATATATATATATACAAATCCTTGAGCTGAAGGCCAGTTGAGGACTTATGTGTACCTTAAATGTTTTCTTTTGAAATGTTTAGCCTCTGTAGTCTGAATTGGATCGCTGCCCTGCATAAATTTTACTCCAAGAGAAGTAAGTGTGCTTGTTTTATAAACCACACATTCTGTCATGCCAAGTTGCAACCCAAACTGCACACACCAAATAAATTTGAATCACTTTACGGATCCTTCAGTGTGCCTGGTTTTTGTAAGCTGTCTTTTTGCAGTGAAATAATAGCTGATATTAATGATGCAACATAATGCTCAGTGTCTTCACAAAACCAAAACACACAAAATTCAGCAAAAGCAGTTTTAAGATAAAAATTCTTCGATAAGGAAGAAGAGGGAGGCAGATGGAAGTGGTGGAATCTATGGACCCATTGCATTTTTGTCTTGAGCAGTCATTGCTAGTTTGTTTTCCTGGGCTTCAAGTCTCGAAAAGGTGTGAAAGCTTTCCAGATAGGGAGTGTCCCCCTCAGGGAGCCCAGTGGTCCTGTCTCTTGCAGCTGGGTCTCCCTTATTCTGCTCTGTGAGCTCTGTGGGCTTGGTATTGCTGAGCCTCTGCCCCCTCACAGCCTCTTCTACACGGAGTATTAAACAGCTGGGTGGGGGGGTATGCAGAGGGGTCGTTACGGTTTTTCCCCAAAAGGCTGCTAGCAAGCAGTTCTAAAAAAGTAAATTTTGAGCTGGTTTGACCTTGGTCTCTAACAGCTTTTTTCACCTGTGAGATGCATTGTCTTGCATGTGATTTATTTTTCTGAGTTGGTATGAGATGTCAGTTCCACTTGGCTGCACTTTTGTAGAAAACCACTTCTTTGCTACAGGTTCTCTGTTGGAAATCACGTGGTGGGGAGGAAGAAGACCTTGGATGCCACTACTGTATGCATATAAAGGAGCCATTTACATTAATAGCTGGTGAAGTAATTACCTTTTTTCATTTTTTTTTGTTCAATTTTTTCTTCTTGTAAGTTTTTGTTTTAAAAGGCAAGAAATAACAGCTTGTCTCTTTGAGAGCAAATAACAGTCTTTAAAATCAGTTGCCAAGCAACCTACATTTACAGTTTTGCACTAAACTCTGAACAGCAAAGAACCCTCATTTTCCAGCCCCAAAATAAAATAAAATTGAAATAACAGACATATAGAAGGCCCACTATTCTAGCACTCAACACGTTTTTGGTACCACAAAGTGTTTTTTCCACAGTGATATTCAGACTGGAGAAACCTTCTCCTATGGAACCACACATTCAGGTCAACGAAAGAGGATTATTTTTTCTTCCAAAATGCACTTGTTTATCACAAGTTTGAGAGGAAATGCAGGAAAACTGTTCGTAATTTTCCAGTCAAACACTCAGAAGAAAATTTCACCCGAATCCCCAAGGAATGCTGTGAATCATGACTGTTTCTGTAAGGTATAGGTGCATACATTTTTCCCCAAGAGCGAATCTAAGCACCTTGCATGTTCTAGGCTGCTACCACGGAGATGGCTGGGAGCAACCTGTGGTAGGGAACTGCTTCTCTCACTGTATCACATGTTTTTTGGCATGTGAAATTTTTTAGTGACATTTTAGATGGAAATACAAACAGATATGTGAATAATGTGAGAAAAGTGTCAGACTGTGGAATTGCCAGTGAACCCATGTGCTCTAACACAGAAATTATCAAGACAGAGGTGTATGTACACACAATATTCCTGTATCCAGTCTTGTAATTCTAGTGATTCAAATCTGTGCATCTCTGAGACATCACAATATGAGCAACAAATGTTATTATGTGGGATTTGCTTTTCCAAGAGGCAGATCAGAAGGACTAAGGAGAGTTGTTAAGGTCAATTCTAGGCATTGTCCCCACTGCAGAGTCAGCCACAAGGAGAACATTCACCTGAGCCCTGGAATTTGAAGATTTTTCAGAATCCTGGAGTTCAGATAGAGCTTTAAGTCTCACAGATTTATGACCTGATCTACCATTTCTCTGCTATTCCATGCAGAGTGGAATAAGCCTGTTCAGAGCCCACAAACTCTTCTTTGAACTTCTGTGAATCACAACGTTTTGTGTAACTCTATCATACGCCTTTGGAATTTTGTCATTAATTGTAATTTTCCTTCTTAGTTTTCTCTTTTAAACTGCTATGTAGTGCTTCTGTGTACAAAACTGTCTGTTGCATTCTAGAGGTACATTTCAGTTGGGAGGGAGTTTATTACAGCTCCTGACAAGTTCTTAGCCATTGTGGGCTGACTGAGAAGTGAGCTCTCCAAAGATAATGGCTTTGAATACCTTGAGTCTTTGTACTACCAGGAAAAAGACAATTAAATACAAAGATTGTAGGGGACACTGGCTGCCGAGTACCAATCTCTGAATTTCATTTTGTTATCAATTCTCTTTGCTCCCTTTTCCACAAGAGAAAGGCACACAGAACTGCATGGATTTTAGTGCTCTGTTGGATTACTTTTGCCATGTGGCTCAGCACTGAAGCTGAGAGGCCCACGGCCTCCATTTGGCTTATTTTAAGATTAACAATACCTTAGGCCAGGGGGACCAGATGGAAATGCTTCATCAAACTCTTTCTTTTGAGACAGATTTTTGTCTGTAAAATACAAGAAGCACATTTCTTTATTGGAGTCTCCTTGCGTTTCTGTCAGGGACCATGAACTTTGTGGTTTTTGCAGTCACTTCAAGTTGAACTGCATTTTGCACAAAGCTTTCAAGCCTGTCATTGATGCCTTCTCCAAATGACTTCTACACACAGCAAATAACAATGGGATGGATCAAGAAACGGGCCTGATAAAATATTTGAGCTTACCTGGCAATCTGTCAGTGAGCTCCCTTCGAGCACTCAGAAGCGCTGTGCTCCCTTGCCTCCTGGTGTCAGCAGCACAAAAGCCATCTAAGAGTTTGAGTGTCCCACATTCTTCGTAGTATCTGTAGGCTTAGGTTGCCTTCTGCTCAGGGGAAGAAGGAAGACATAAAATAGTAATCAAAGAATGTATTTGTATTGCATAATTAGGGTTTTGTCCAAGAACTATTCAGGAAAGTTTAGTGGAATATTCATAGTTAAGGAAGAGAATAGGAAAGACAATCAGTTCAGCGTTAGCACAGAATCACAGAGTGCCTGAAGTTGGAAGTGACCTCTGGAGGTCATTTGGTCCAAATCTCTTATTCAAACAGGGCCAACTAAGGTTGGTTGCCCAGGACCATCCAGATGGCTTTTGAGTTTCTGCAGCTATGGAGACTCCAGAACGTTCCCAGACAACCTGTGTTAGTGCTGGCTGAACCTTATGTAGCACAACTCAATGGTGAAGAGGACAACTCAGTGATTAAAAACTGTTGAATGGCACCTTTAAGAACTATACAGCTTTGCTAATGCAAAGGCTTGGAATTAAGGACAGCCTCTCATAATTTCCTCTATCAAATGTTTAGTTTCTTCCTATATATTATAACAATACTTAAGAAAAAAAAAGGGTCTTCTAGGAAGTTAAGACAAATAAATTAGTATTAATTTTATAAAAATGTATTTCTTCTGTTCCTGCAACATTAATTTTTCTATAATGATGCATTTACAGAAAGTTCAAAATAAATTTAAATAGTGTTTTAGTTTTGGCAGTTTTTTTAAGGTTTTCAGTGTTGCCAGTTCTACATTAAAAATAATTCGAAGATAAGGAGCTTTGACTGTCTTTTTGAGCATTAAACCAAATGTTATTATCAAATTATTCAACCACTGAGACTGTTTTTAACTGTGATTAGGTTTTCTACAGTTCTGGTAAGGCTGCCCTAAGCACTGGAGTATTCCTGTTACGCTTGGTGATGCCCATAAACACCTGGCTACTGCTTTGGAGAACAGAGCCTGAACTTCAAACTGCTATTGCTAATAGCTATAGCTAACGTTAGTTAAGGTAAACTAAGGTTTTCCCTTCTGTGCGTACAATATTGGCTAGAATATCAGATTTCTTCATGACTTTTCAACTTTACCTGCAGACTGCAAAGCTGATTATTAACTCCATTCAAGCTTGCAGGGGTAAGAGGCTAATCGTAGGGATTTAATCCTTTGCAGTCTGCATAATGCTTCTTGTTCTGAAAACACTGTGGAAGATATGCTGCCCTTATGTATAAATACAAACTACTAACCTAAAAAAAAAACCCAGAAAATGTTTTTGTCCACATCACAATATTGTGTAAATATTTCACCCAAAGTTACCCTTCTGTTCTGTGGAATATGAAACAGCAATTGCAGATACCCATGGAGCAACATACAAAGAGTTGCTGGCAGAGTTTTCTTCTAGCTGCTGGTAAGTCCTGGTACGGACCCCGTGTGTCTCACTCAGATGTGACTGTCACGCCAGTTTGTTACACCGCTAGCAGTAGACACAAGAATATGAGAACCTTCAACCTATTTTAATGAGTTATAGGCCTTAGTTATTTAAAATGTTTTCTTTTCCCTAGCTATTTCAACCGTCCCAGATAGTTATGTTAGGGTGTTGTAACAGTATCAGGCAACTTGTAGTTCCGTGTATAATTTACTACTGCAAATACTACTACAGCTGTCATACTATCAAAACCCAATCCAAACACTGACAATTCTAGATGTACAGAATTAAAAAGAGACATTGAAATGCCAAATTGGATTTTAGGAATGACGACTATTTCACTGGAGAGGTTTTAGAGGAAAGAGAGATAAAACTGGCCTTTGGTT
This sequence comes from Cnemophilus loriae, assembly GCA_013397755.1. Lineage (NCBI taxonomy): Eukaryota > Metazoa > Chordata > Aves > Passeriformes > Corvidae > Cnemophilus > Cnemophilus loriae. The sequence continues at coordinate 1,465,784 of VZTF01008544.1, read as the reverse complement.
TGGGCTGTGACTGACACAATTAATTTTTCTAGAGACTTCAGCTATCTGATTGCATACAAGAGGATAACTACTTTTGACATTTATTATGCCCAGAGATGGTTGTTTTACTTAGTTCCACAGTTGTTTTTAATTTATAACAGAATTATATTATCTTTCATTGTCAGTGATTTGTGGATTATTTGTTCTGAAAATTTTGCAGTATGTTATGTATCTTCCTCTTCTCTTACAAATAGAAATAATGCTGTCTTCTTTCAACCTCTAGATTCAGAGGCACAAAGCTTATTTTGAAGACAATTTGTGGGTAAATTTTTATCTAGCAAGCTGTTCAAAAGCGGTCATGTGAAAAATTAAAGTGAAATATTTCACCTTTTTTAAATTTAGTAACTATCAAGACATAGGAAACACTTTCAGGCTAACAATCCTAACTGTGCTCTACAGGCCCAGGTGTTCTGCAGTTCTCAGAACACTTACTCTAGTTTAAAGCAAGTGTAAGTTACTACTAAATAAGCTTAAAACATCCTGGTTTTTATTAACTTTTAATTATTTCCATGTACATTTGTCTCAAAAATTTTTGAGAGCTGGAGTTTGTTTTGAAGTGGGCAGTGAAAATAGGTGGGTCATCTTTCCATCTGTTTATATCAAATTTGTCCAATACAGCAATACAATAAAGTAAACTTTATCTTACTTGAGTCCTCTGAAAAATATCACAGAAATGCTGTCTAAGACTTACGTTTCCAACAAATGTTTTCAAAGGTAAAAATATAAATGTGTTAGGTCAAATGCAATTTGCCGATTTTTTAACCACATCCAACAATTTAATAGTAGTGTGAGTCACAATAAATATTCCCTATTCCTTGCTAGAGAAGAGAAATGCGGTGTATATGTGCTGGCATACCCAGCTAGTGTCCCAGTTGAAATATCTACTCATAGTGAGTAAAATATTTAAGTCATATTGATTCTGGAGGGGTTTGAGTACATGCCTATAGTTGAGTGCTCTGATGAGTAAGTACTTGTTTAAGTGTGCTCTTAAATATTCTGCTGAGCACAGACCTGAACTTGTAATGTAATAGTGATCTATCGAATAGGTAGCAGAGAAACCACTGAAATCAGCGAGTCTCTGAAGGGCCATAAAAGTCTGTCTTTGTGGAGGTTAATTGCAGGATTAGACCAATACCAGGAGTAACAAGTATTCAGCCTCAAATTAAATTCAAAGATGTTTTAATACTTATAGTTTGAAATGGGTTTAAAATTTCCTGTAATAATAAAAAAAAACTATTGGAGAAAATTCTGCAGTTCTACTCCTTAGAAATATACACGTATTCTAATTTTTTTAACTCTTAAATTTGTTGATGTAGGGTGGGATTCCAGTTGCAGCTGTGGCATACCATCATTCAGCAGGTTTCTTTTTGGTTTTAGTACTCAGCTTTTATTTTTACATTCAACAGTTTTTAAAAGACAGAACGTGATATAAATACATCTATTTTTTAAGCCACAGATTTTCGTAGCTTATGATATTTTTGCTCTAATTTCAAGCTTTCCATGGTTTTGTTTTCTTTTACTTCATTCCAGGCACTTTACCAGTAGCTATGTAATCTGAATGTCACTTTCTATTCATTAGTTCTAGGTTGCTTCTCAGGCTGACCCAAACCTCTCTCAAATGAATTGAAAAAGTCATGTGAAATTTGAATCTGATCCAACACTGTCATGCTCTTTAGCATTTGCTCCTGATTAGATGCTACTGTCCAGTTCAGATTTCCTTTACTGCGGGTGATTGCTAATCAATTTTTAAAAATCATGATTTGTATAAAACAGGTAAGAACATCTGTCCAAAAGAGACATCTATTTTTCTCACCATAAGAGTTGTCTAGAAAATGGCTATTTAAGCCGTATTTTGTACCTTCTGTAGAGCTGCATTATTGCTCACTATTGTTTATTACTCAAGCATTATAGTGTTTGCCAGCATATATAGTGAGAGTATTCTAAGGGAGGAGCAATCTCCCTACAACTGTAGGACTGTATCAGTTTTTCACATGTCCAAATTCTAGCAGAAGCAGATGCTTCAGGCTTCTCTCTCCTGCACAAAAAGTGATCTCCAGTTTTTCTTGTAACAGTAGACTGCAAGGCTAAGTCCTCCCTGGAAATCACTCTGTAAGTGTTCCTAGGACTTTCGTTTATTCTTTTCCCGGATAAAGAAAAGAATAGCTAGCAATAAATTTCTCTGTACTGGTATTATCCAGAAATCATTTTCATCTGCTAGATAATTCTGTACATTTATCTCATTTGATGAATTGATTCTGGCTCACAAAGACCACTGCAGAGACTGTAACAGTGTTACATGATTCAGTCATTTGATTGCTGAGTGGCAAGGGCAGTTCACAGAGGAAAGAGTTAATATGCTGGGGGTCATCCCGAGAACTAATTTTGTGGGATGGCTATTGCACTGGCTTAACTCTAATTTTGCCCATTCTAATTTAGTGTTATGAGAACTCATGCTGTCTAAATAACCTTGAAATCCAGATCCTTTGCCAGATACCAGTGCTGCCCAATCAGTTGATGCTCATCGTTAAGATTTTTAAAGCCGTTCCCAAGGTATTAGCTCCTTGACTCCTGCTGATTTTAATTGAAGTAAAATTTCTTAATTTCTCTTTGCTTTCTATGTGTGTTTTTGAAAATTCATCCTTGTAGACTGAATGGTAAATATAGGATGAACCCTATTTGCTAGACAATAGGCTATTCAAATTACTGGATATTGTTACTCTTGTTAGCAGGAGTGGGTTTGTGGTCATTATGATATGAAAAAGTTCAGTGGGAAGGAAGAAAACCCCTTAAACTCTGTTCTGAGTGGAACATAAGCATTTTAACCTGGTAATCATATCCTTCCCTGACTTTTATCCACTTCAAGTGTTTCCTAAATATATTCAAAAATATATTAATATTGTCAGTGTTAGGTATTGAATATACTGTTGGATAGTGTCAATATTTTTGCTTAGGAAAAAAGTTCTGAAGCTGAATATCACAGCTGGAAACTGACATAGTCACCATTTAACTTGCAGAAAGTGCTTGGATTGTTTTTTTCTTTTTTTTTTTTTTTGACAGAAAGCAAACAGGAAAAAAAGGTAATAAATTCTCTGGTTTTTTAATGATTTCACTCACACATCTCACCTGAGAATCTGTTTCTTTATCATAGCCACAAGCAAGTCCAAGGTGTGTATTTATCAGTTGTAATTTCCTGTTAGATCCTTTCCCTAAATATCCCCCTACTGGGGAAAGCAGCTGTGGAATTTGATATTCTTTTAACAATATTACTGAGTCAAGCCTAGCAGCTTTACATTTGTGCTGAGGAGGTGGAAGTACATAGCAAAAATGTCATGCAAACAGCCTGTAGCAGTCAATACAAGAAACAGAATATTATTTCTGGACATCAATAATTACCAATTATTTCGTATGAGTTTTCCAAATTATCATACAAATTTATCAGCCTAGGCATGAGGACAAACAAATGCCTAGGCATTACGCTCAAACAAAGCAGCAGAAAATAGGGGTAAGCTATCAGAAGATGCTGCACAGAAAAATCTGAAAGCAAACTTCCTAATCTCATGGACTATTCCAATAGATACGTCCTATTAAAAAAAAAGAGTCTATTCATTAGCATCTGCAGTAGTCAGATTTGATCTGAATGAGATAGGCCCCAATTGCATTGTCAGCTCTAAGGTGATTTAAAAACTGCTGTAAGCTACATAAAGGATTGAAATAGTGTTTCCTTTTTTCTCCCTTACTGCACTTTGAATAAAACATTTGTTTATTTTTTTAAATGATAATCAAATTTCAACAATGAAAAGGAAGTCAAAAGAAGAAAACCAATAAAATACAACACACTTCTTTTTGTAATTGCTCTACCCTAAGCAATACTTTCTTGACAATGTATTTCTCAGACGGATAATAAGAACCAACATTTTCCTAAACTGGGTAGATTTTCTGGGAAAAAAAAAAGCTCCCTTGAGAATTTTGATGTCTAGCTCAGAACATGGAACTAAACATCCTGAGCTTAAGACCTGCATTTTGGTTTTGCACGGCACTGTTTTTCCATTTCATTTCCCTTACATCTTGCGAGCTTGTTCTTTCTTGTCATCTGTGGCAGTCATCGCTGAACTTTCCTTCCACACTGTAGTGCTGCAAGCTTTTAAAGTGTCTCATGTATCAGCAAAGAATTAAAAAAAATGTATAGAACTGAAAATAATAGATGCCCTTCAGTGAGGTGAAACACTGAAGAGGGCACTAAGAGAACCTGCATTTAGGTAGGACCTCTTCCTGTAGGGACCTGCAGGCAGGCTGTGTATTCAAGGCTGGAAAGAACCCTTATGAGGCAATATATGGCAGCATGTTACACAAGACCAAATTAATGCACTTATATGTAAGAATACTTAGTAATGCTAGCATGGAGCAATCTGTCTCCCCAATAATACCAAAATAAAGTGAAACCAAACCAAAGACCACTTGCTTGTCAGTGGGCAGATGCTATCTGGCAAGGGTAGGGATTAGCTACCCCCTACACCTTTCCCCATCAGTACCTGTCGGCACTTCTGGAGATATTTCATTAATGCAAAACCTTGAGCAAAGAACAGATATCATCACTATTTTATCCTGATAAACATTTTAATTGTACATGGGCTTTCAATTTTAATTTTCTGAACTGTCAAAACTCATGTTGTTCACTAAATTATTGTATGTACAGATCAAATGCACTCCCTATGAAATATGGGACAAAATCTACATATTCAATGTTTTATACTTATTTATGCTGGCCTGCATATACTTTCCTAATTTCTTGTTATGAGGACCTTTAGTTATTGGTGTAAAAATAATAGCATGAAAAGGATCTGGAATGTAACTGTGTAGGAAAAGAAAGATGCACGAATCATCGAACCTGCGTTCAGATCCTTAATTTATTTCTTGCCTGGTATCATTTCACAAGAGGAGATAACATACAGCTTATATTCTTTTGCTAGAAGTTGCTGGGAAAATAGGTTCTTAAAAAGAGAGGAAATAGTTGGAGGAACAGGACATTTGTGATGCGCGCATGCATACACACACACAGAGAGCTACTTCTTGACTTCATTCCTAAAGTTAGGAAGTAAATCACTTGGCATTTAAGAATGCAAAGAATGCACTCCTTAATTAATTAACCGCAAGGTTCCTTCTCCATAAGATACTTTATTCAGTACATGCTGCAGACCTCCTCCAGGTACAGGCAAGGCCGGGTCAGAAGGCAGCTGCTGTTTGGAATAACTCTGTCTCAGGGAATACTGAAATATCACACATGTAATAAACAAATCAGAAGACAAGATGACAAGGAGGACCAAGCTGTAGGTCAACTCCCAGTTGACCCTGAATCAATCTGCTGCTCCAGCTGGATCTCTACAAGTCTATAGGGCCTGATAAGATTCATCAGAGAATCCTCAAGGACCTAGGTAATGCCATCGTAAAGCCTCTCTCAATGATTTTTGAGTGGTCTTGGGAAGCCAGAGAGGTTCCAGCTGACTGGAAGCTTGTGAATGTTTTTCTGATTTTCAAGAAGGGCAAGGAAGAGGACCCTAGAAAATACAGGCCTATCAGTCTCGCATCAGTGGCTGTTAAAATCATGGAAAGGATTATTGTGGGAAGTACTGAAAAACACCTGGAGGACAACTCAGTCAAGGGTCACAACCAGCATGGCTTCACGAGGGGAAAGTCCTGCTTGTTGAACCTGATTTCCTTCTACAACAGGGTAACTCACCTGGCTGATCAAGGGAAGCCAGTTGATGTAAGCTATTTGGATTTCAGTAAAGCTTTTGACACAATCTCTCACAGTACCCTTCTGGAGAAAACATCCACCACACAGCTGGGTAACCAGGTTACACAGTGGATGAACAACTGGCTCATGTGTCAGGTGCAAAGGGTTATGGTGAATGGGGTGACATCAGACTGGTGACCTGTCACCAGTGGGGTTATACAGGGCTCCATCATTGGCCCTGTGTGCTTCAAAATCTCTTAAGTCCAGTTCTTTTCATTAATGACTTGAATGCAGGACTTGAAGGAATACTAAGTAAGTTTACTGATGACACTAAATTGGGAGTTGTTGACTCCCTTGAGGGACGAGAGACCTCGAAAAATTGGAGGGCTGGGCAATCACCATCCATATGTAGTTTAACAAGGGTGGGTGTCGGATTCTGCACCTGGGATGGACAGACCTGGTTGTGTGTACAGACCGGGGAATGAGAGTCTGGAGAGCAGCACTGCAGAAAGGGTCCTGGGAGTCCTGGTCGAGGGCAAGTTGAACATGAGTCAGCTCTGCCCTGGCAGCCAGGAGGGCCAAGCGTGTCCTGGGGTGCATCGGGCAGTGCATCACCAGCCGGGCAAGGGAGGGGATTGTCCCACTCTGCTCTGCACTGGGGTGGCCTTGCCTTGAGTGCTGGGGGCAGTTGTGGGTACCACAACATAAAAAAGACATTAAGCTATTGGGGAGCATCCAAAGAAGGGCTACAAGGATGGTGAAGGGTCGGAGGTGAAGCTGTAAGAGGAGCAGCTGAAGTCTCTTGGTCTGTTCAGCCTGGAGAAGAGGAGACTGAGGGGAGACCTCACTGCAGTTACAATTTCCTCATGAGGGAAAGAGGAGAGGCAGGCACTGATCTCTTCTCTGTGGTGACCAGTGACAGGACCCGAGGGAATGGCCTGAAGCTGTGTCAGGGGGAAGAGGTTTAGATTGGATATCAGGAAAATGTTCTTCACCCAGAAAGTGGTTGGGCACTGGAACAGGCTCCCCAGAGAAGTGGTCACAGCACCAGCCTGTCCTGAGTTCTTGAACCTGAGTTCTTGAACCTGAGTTCAAGAAGTGTTTGGACAATGCTCTTGGACACATGGTGTCACTCTTGAGGACGGTCCTGTATGAGGCCAGGAGTTGGATTCAATGATCTTGATGGGTCCCTTCCTAAGGAGAAAGAGTCTGTTATTAAAACAGTTCAACATCACCATTTATGATAAAGTTTTTTTAAAAAACCCTGTCTTTGCCACAGCACCCCACTTGCATCACATTTCTGTGTGGTGCTGACAAAGTCATTTAGCACAAGGTTTTAGCAGGTGGCCAGGCTTTGAAGCCTTGAGGTATGATTTGCAAAACTGTTGAATGCATTAATCTGTCATAAAAATTAATGTAAAATACATACAGAATCGATTAAATAAAATATTTCTAGGTAGTCTGAAAGACTGGTTAGTAGGTGTCCTTATTGGACTTCCAAATTAGTCTGTACTTACTGTTCTTCTTTCATGTCTCAGTTCAGCTTCTATGAAGAAGAAATAACTAACCTTCTTCCCCCATCTTGCCAGTGTGTTCCGAAGTTAAGTTCATTGTTAAGAAATTCATATTCTGAAGCTATGCAAGAAAATGCATGAATGGTGGCGAAAAGATTTTTCTAATTTTTAATAATGTATCTGGAATTTTGAAGGAACCAAAAATGTATAGAAATTTGTGAGAGTGAACACTATTAGATAATGTTTGTTTTGAAGACATAAAAGTAATTATTTTTTGACTTTTCTAGCTGAAATATTTTCTCTATGAAATACTGAATTATTTTAATTCAGATTCTTGTAAATGAAAATTCTATCTTTTCTATCTGAGAGGAATTTGCATTTAAAAAATGAACCATGTTAGAAAGGAAAAAGAATGAAAATGTTAACCTAATACTGAAACAAATTAATTAAATTTAAACAGCATTTTAAGTTGACCTCACATCAAAATTTTGATCTTTTTGGTAGCCTAAAAAATCTGAGATCTGAGAGGGAAGGATGACATAGTTTTAAGGTTTAGACGCAACTGAAAAATCAGTATTGTTGTCTGTGCCTAACCAGTGGAGAAGTCACCATTCTGTATTTAGATGACTTGATTTTGCTGTTCTTGTAGTAATTATTTTTCTGGGAAAAGGAAGTGTAGGTCTTAGGTATAGATACCTAGCAAACTCTAGAAGCATCAATGCCATCTAGGTAAATAACAGTGACACTTTTGGAGGTGACTGTTGGGGCCAAGATTTTCAAGCTGCCACAGGAGTCTCCTGTTTGATCTCCTCACGCCGACCCTGATTCCAACACTTTTTACCATGTACCTCAGCCTGTTCTAACCTCAGAGCTGATCCTCTTTCGAGCAGGAGGTTGGAGAGCCCTTCCCTGGGCCCTGAACACTTAAGAGATGGGATGAGCATTGACTAAATGTGTATTTTCAAAAGACAGTCTAATAAAAATTCTGTATGCCCTCACGAATTTCAAGATGGAGTTTGCAAGAACTTTTCAAAAGAAGGTCACAAGAGAATTTTTACAAGGGAGAAACAATCTTTTGCTGCAGATATGATAGCAGAAATTACAAAATTGTTCTGGATATTTTAAAAAGATATCAATAAAAAAGAGAGCCTGAGGTAAGCAGTAGGCAAAGAGACAGGTATTTTTCCAAGTTACAAATTACTGTAAATAAAATCTTACCCTCGGAAGTCACAGGCAATTTTAGTAATAAACAGCAATATCAGCCCAGGTTTTAGTAAATGTTTGGGATGTGCCAGCTAGGCAAAAACGTTCATCGGAAGCTGTTACCAGTGGATTTCAAAAGTGTGACATAATTCAAACAGTCTGTATCCTTCAGTGGTGACCAGTTCAGTAGAGTTTTCTTATGTTAATCCTAGTCTCTTATGTTTGGTTTATTTACTCATTTTTATTCAATTTATTTATCTGTACAATTTGCCATATTTTTGATTTAAGCTTGCTCAAAATGAGACCTTAATGACTGGGGAGATTACCAGTGACTGATTCAGAGAGAAAACTAACTTGGTCTTTAGGAGAGAAGTGTCAGAAACAAGAATCTGAATAAAAAACAGAGGGTTGAGTAAAGTGTGGTTCCCAATACTACTGCACATGTGATCTGGTAAATTTTTAGGAGGTGCAGTCAGGAAGCCATGTGAGATGCGTAATCATAGGAACTCTGCCATGATTACAGCTTGATAAGTTCAGTAAATGCTTTTATAAACATTTTTCTATAATGTTCCACTTATTAGCTATCTTCATGCATAGTGGCTACTGTGTATCTATGGGCACACCACAGTGGATGAAATCCCCAGGCATGCATACTCAGGCAAGCACGGTGAACAGGGAAGACTTTTTTTCATAAACCCTTATTGAAATGACCATCAAAGACAAAAGAAAAAGCATCAAATTATAAAGCATGTTGGATTTTTTTCTGTAAATTGAAAATAGATTTTTATCGTCTGGAAAGGACAATATTGTTTTTCTTTGGATTCTTCTTTCCCTTAATACTTAATGTGATGGAAAATTACTTAAATTACTTGTTTTCCACTGTTCACAGGTCATATGTTTTTGATATATCTGTAGACCATTATTTTTATAATCCACTATTATTATGGTTTATTTGCATCCTTTGTGTTTCATGTTCTTGAAATAGGTAGCATGAGTCTCAGGTTCTGAGATCCCTGTTCTATTTTGCAGCTTGCCAAGAACACTATATTTTGGTATGTCCCTCTCCTTTGCTTGTTGATGATGCTATCAGGTTCAGCTGTGCAGCATTAAAAATAACAGTAATTGTCACAGTTTCTATAACTGTGTCACATCATGCATTTTTTATAATGGATTCGGATGGCAAGCTTTCATTGTGTTGAGCTGTGGGTGTCCCATAGTTTTATATATTATTATATATTAAAACAGGAATAACATTACTAATCTTTAAATATATGTGAGGCTTTTCCTCCAGCATCTCTCTTTATGCATAATTTCCTCTTCACATGTTATTAGTCTAAGAGTATTTGGTAACCTTGGGTCTACCAGTCCTGTTTTACTAATCTCTGTGATGTATAGAGTTGCAAAACAAGATTCCTGGTGGTTAAAAATGACACTGTCAGTCAGTTAACAGCACTGTTTTTTTCAAGGAAAGATCCAGGCAATTTTGTCTTTATGTGGTCTTTGTGATTATTTTGTTTACGAAACCCTGTTTATACAAAATGGCAGTATCTGAAAAATCTCAGTGACACTTGACTGTCTCAATACATTAACAGCATTTTAAAATCTTTACCTTGGCTTAATATGAACCTCATAGTCACCCTAAAAACTTACAGATACTATAAACAGGCCTTGTGTAGTTGTGCTCCAAGTGGTTGACTGGCCTTCATCACCTTAGACCTGTGTATGTTTTTTCTGGTTTTTCTTAATAGAAATAACAGTTTCTCAACCGTGCTGTGTTATCATCTTAGTTATAGATTTGGTTTTTTTCTACAAAAGCAGTTCAAAAATGCATTTGCAGTTGATTTTTGACTACTGGCTGGTAAAGTAGTTCAGTTTAAATAATTGTTACACATTTTCATCATTCTTGAGTTGGAAGTGGTTAGTAAATTTAACTGATGAATTATTTTCATGTCTCTAAAATCTGCTTATAATCTGAACATGTCAGAAAAGAGCACTCCTTTTTCTATATTTGCAATCAAACATATGAATAGGTTCTGGAAAGTTCCTTTTCCTTCAGTAGGGCTTTGATACCGGGATTATAATATTTACATTATTTCAGTAGACTTTAATCCAAGAAAGTACTGTATAACTGTACTCTCAAACTCTGCCGCTAGAATCTTTTAAAAATTTGGGTTTTTTTTTCATACAGCTCACAGAGATTTTACTGAGCTGCCATGTATATCAGGTATTTTCTGCTTGGTCCTTGATGTGTCAGACAGGGCTTTATCCTTGACTGTAAATTAGAGCAGTCTTGAAACTCATAGTGATTCCCTGCACCACTCAGCAAAGTGATTACTGCAGCTTTTCAGAAGCGGGTTCAGCGTGAGATTGTATCCAGGAATAAATGAAGGAAGGGGATAGAAGGAACACTAAAGCTGTCTCTAGCAAGACCTCACATTTTTGCTTTCTGGGAAGTCAGTTCCATTTAAAGATGAGTAAATGAATAATCATATGGCGCCCCAGCATCTTGGATAATCTTGTGTGGGTGATCTATGTGTTTTAAATTCATTTCACTAAACATATGTAACTGGTAACATGCACACATTTCGTACTTACACCAGACTGTTTTAATGTTTCTTTCAGGAATTTCTTCATCTCAAGCATGCTTTCTTATTTGACTTCACGTTTCGGTCACTAGATTTAAGTACCTATGCAGTACCTTGTAACATAACGTAATGCTTCCTAGGTCTGGGCAGGGCACAGTAGATCCTTACGCATTGCAATTTTTTCTCCTCTCAGACGGTATGTTTTATCTTCCTGTCCCTATTCCTGCTGAGAAAATATAACTGAACCGAGGTTTAAATTCCTTAAATCCAGATTTAGTATTTTTAATCTGTGTTCTTCTTCAGATTAAAAGTACAAGGCTTTGCTTCCTTAACACAATAATTAGAAGTTTGGTTAGTCTTTTCAAACTCCTGCCAGCCTCCAGGAAAAAATTTTGGTTTTCTGATAGGACCACAGACACCTCTGAGAGAGTGAACTCAGCACCGTCCCCTGAAAAGCAGCAGAAGTAAATTAGGCAGTCTCTTTCATGTACAAATAAGCTGTGAAATATCCAGCTGAAAGAGAGAATCGAAATGATTAGGTTTGTTATATTCCTCATATATTCCATTATATTCCTCACTCTAGAGGAATATAAAAACCTAGCATTAGAAGAAATATGCACATCTTTGAAAGATCTGGAAGTACAGCTATGGAATGGCTCAAATGATGAATTTATGAAACGAAGTTAATTCGATTCTAATTCACTACCTCACTTTTTAGTTCGCTTCCTTTCCTATGCTTCATTACAACCTTCACTGGATGTCTTTAAGTGTCACAAACTGTCTTTGAATTTTATTTTAAAAACATGTTGGAAGAGAGTTACTTTCTCTTAATTTGCTGTATATGTAATCTATCTTTAAATATAGCACCACTTTATGGATATTCTACCTGTTACTGCTGTTTTTTAACCTCTAAAGCTTTTTAAATGGATTATGGCTTATTCTGTGTTTCCTCAGTCATGTATTTCAAGGTTATTAGTCCAGTACATGCTCACTTATAGCTACATGCTGTCTTTCTAATCTTTAGCTACCTATGCTAAGATTTTAGTAATTCATCCTACAGGTCACATTCATAAAACTGGGACACTTATTCCTGTAAGGTTATTCTGCTATTTTCAACTTTTATGGGATGGCATTTTTATCACTGATCTTTTATGAAGGTTGGGTGGTTTTTTGACATTTAATCATCCTGACACTGCCCAATAAACCTTCATTCCCTTCTTTCCCTTTTTGTGTGTCTGGTTGCTATTTTTCATGATGCTACAAGTAACACTGATGTGAATTTTTCTCTTGGCTTTTTAAGATAACACATTCTTCTAAATTCTGAGTTCTTTCTGGTTTTATCACCTCAGTTTTATTCTTTTCTACTTCAACAACTGATGTAGTTCTTCAGGATGGAGATAGACATTTTCTCAGGATAATATCATTGTCTCTCTCCTCTTCTACATGTTTTTGCTTCAGCACAGTATCCCCTAGGTAACCTAAGCATATATTCTCCACAAAGGAAACTTCATGCATTTGGGAAAGAAAGGAGTTTTAAACGCTTGATTGGGCCCAAAGAGTAGACTATCAATAGCCATCGTAATCCAGCCCCATCTCTCTATAGTGTCTTCGAATACCAATTTCCTGCATTGTGCTACCCTTTGGCTCTGGGTTGTCCTGAGCAGAGATACACTAGACAGCAGGTTAATGCTGAGTGCTGCTGTGTGCTAGGAGCTAATACCATCCTGGTGTATTGTTTCACCTTCATGTTAAGAAGCTTTTGGAACTCTAAAGTTTAAACAAATCCAATTTTGAATGTAGATACAAGTCCTGATACAATTTGTTCTTGTACATGGTACTATAACTCTATTTGTTTCAGCTGCTTCTCACTGACTCTAGTCTCAGCAAGGTGAGAAATCAGCTTAGATGTTGGATATAAACTTTAAATGGTTACATGGATCATGGGAATTTTTCATCTCCCAGTATTTCTGAATGAGAACTGACTGTATAATTATTGCAGAGTTGTTTTAATCCAAGCAGATTCACATTTCCACAGCTGCCTGATCCCTGTCGATTACATCACACCCACGAAGCTTGGTCAATGTACCCAATGCAGCTTTGTTGTACATGGGTGCTGGGGAGATTGCTGATGTGAGAATACAGCTCTTCTATACTTGCTTGTGAATAATGTTTTATCTGTTTTAATGGCATTTTCCACCAGCCCATTCAGTTAAGGATGTCTGGAACTTTACAGGTTACATGCTGAAATCCATAATCCAGTTCTGCCTATCAGGTGGTAGACCAGGACAAGATCTAACAATTTCTAGGACATATCTGGAAAATACAGATTTAATTCTTCCCATGAAAAAATTGGAACAAATTTCTTCATGTAGCCTTATAGTAACACAAATAATAGTCCAACAATATAGCTTCTAAGATTTTTTTTTTTATTACTATTCCCATGTGCAATAATATACCTTTATTTTTGAGAATTCATCTTGTCTCTATCAGTGTTTCTAGGTACATGATATATTTTCAAACAGTATAATTGCAATTGGTGAAACACCACCCTATTTTGCAGTTATATTTAACCAGTGACACCTTTGCTGTGAGCACAAATGTTATGTGACTAGTTCTTGCTATTGCCAACTTTCTGTAAGTGAATATATAAAACTTCTTTCACCTACCCTCTTCCTCTCTGCTAAAGCATAGGGACATTCTGATTTCAAAAGTGCCCTGTATTCAGCCTAGTCTGTAAGCATCCTATCCTTCAGCAATTGTCCAAAGCATCTGAAAATGCCTAGGTCTATGTACTGTTATCAAAATACTTAAGAATAGGAACTTTATGAACTCTGTAAGCTTTGAAAGTCGCTGTCCAAGCTTGAATATCACTGCGCACTTCTTCCTAAGTGCTTGGCAGCTACTAATAAAGACTGTCAAGCCTGGCATGAATTTTCCCACAGATTTTACCATCCCTCCCACTTTGCACACTCATCTGTCTTTTCATCTTTGAAGTCTAGAATAGCTAGGAGTTGACTGCCTTCTTTAGGCCTTCTTTCAAATATTTCTGGAGCCTGAAGCTTTACATTTATTGTATAATTTGGGTCCTATTTCATAGTCCTGTCAAATGCACTTTTTAGTCTTTTATGATGCTCTGTTGCTGTACTCTCAAAAGTCAGAACATCATCTCTGTGCATTTCAACAGATTCAGTTCCTTCAAGAAATATGTAGCACTTAGTGAAAATTCTCAGGAATATATTTTAAGCCAAAGGAAGCCTGTGAAAATACTACCTCCTGTATAGTGCATCGAAAGTATCTTGCCTTGAATTCCTCTTATCTCAAGAGAGTTGAAAAAACAAAGCAGGTGTACATTTAAGTTACTGAAAGATTAATGCCTCACTTCATGGAACTTTTTTTCAATCTACTTAGTTCTCTTAGCTCTAAACACAAACAATAATGCAGATTTTCTTTCAGTGTTAGTGGTACATATTGAGAGGCCATTTCTAATATCTCTTGTCACTTGTTAACTACATGGTTGAGATCCTGTTTCCGGCTTAGAGATCTGTAAACAAACAGGATCTGTGGCCTGTGTACACATACCATTAAGGACAGCTGGTGTCCTACATTTATCTTTCTGGACTCTTTCATGACATACAACCCCTGCATCTCATGCTGGCTGCAGCATGTTTTAAATTGAGTTTGGGCCAAAATATTTGTTCCCACTGATTTTACTTGAATTGTTTTAATTTTTGTTTTCGGTTGAAGTCTTCCACTTTAGCGTCCCATTATAAGCTCTCAATTGTACTGAACTTTCCACTATGCATTTTTGTTTCTAATTCAGTTGTTTAGAGTGCCCCTCATATTCTGCTCTTGCAAACTGGCCCAAAGATTCTGTTCCATTACAAAATCCATACAAGCACCTTCAAGGTTACCTACCCAGACCTCGGGAACAAGTGCAAATTTGGAAAGCAGCAGGACTTGGTATGCCACAGGCAAACCTTGGAACCACGCATGTAAGAATAATGCAGACAAAAGCCATACCAGATAACCAGCACATGTTCCAAAACACACACTGACAAGACACTGTAGATTAGGCCTATAATATATTGGAGTTCCACTGATTTGACCCCGTGCTACACACACATCTGCCTAGCAGCCAACCTCATCAGAGATGGAGATGCCAGTGCTCAGTCATTGGAGGCCAGTGTAACCAGTGCCCTGTGTTTGCACATCCTAATAACATTTTGGTAGCTACCACACATGGCTGCTGCTTACTTGGTCTGACACGCCTTGCCAGCCTCACAACAGAAGCCAGAACAGCCGGATGTACTCTGTTTTTGTTGTCATTTATAAAGGGACTGTATTGTCCACAGCCAGGCATGCACAAGGGCACAAACTCTTAGCTAGAGATAAGTTGAACAAGAAGGGACTTTATTTTGGTAATCACTTTGCCCAAGATTGTCTCCCTTGTCACTACCTTCTGACCTTCTCTCAGTTTCTCTTAATCTCTGAGTTGCACTGCCTAAGTGCTGTTAAAATGCCAAGTAGCCAACAACCCCACAAAGCCCCACAGATTGCTTTCTGTCTCTCTCAGGAAAGAGAAATGGACTGAGAGTGAGAGGGTCTGGGCTTCCTCCTGAGCACAGCACTATCCTAATGGGTTCTTTTCATCTCTATGATCAAAGTTCGGAAGTGGAAATATTCAAAATCTTTTTTGAGGCCATTAACACTAGCAAAGACCTGGATTCACAAGCTCCAGGCATTTAAGGTAGTGATCTCCCAGTGCCCATGTTCAATGCCTCTTCAACCAGGTATGCGAAAGTCCTAAGATGCAAAAGTTCAGATCTTTTTCATCTTCTGCTACCCATTCCCCTACAAATCCAGATGTTTCTGCATTCATGGTGAGAGTTTAATGTATATTTTGAGTTGACAGAGATGGGAACGGAGATGGGTTAAAGTCTACAGCTTTGGCTGTGGCATGTTGTGTGTTGGAGATGCACTGCCAGAAGTAATGTCCTGCAGTTCCTCTTTCCACCTCCCATAACAGAACAAATCCATCTGAACACAGGAGAGGCATGGCAGCATGTGTGCTGGCACTCATTGAGGCATGGTGATTTTCCTGCCAAGTCCAAGACAGGTACTGGGGAAGCTAACAGGAGCAGAGCTCAGCTGGGCACTGAGATCTCTGCGTAGCTGGGGAACATAGGGTCTGTAAGGAAAGAAATTACTCCAGTAAATAGGTAACCAGTTTTTGATGTTTTACATTAAGTACAGGTGCATAGGAATATGTGTTCAAACACATACATAACCATACAGAGAAATAGCAATAAAAAAATTTTTAGGTTCTCTAAAGGCTAAAAGGGATTTACAAAATTGCTTGCTGAAAGCAAGCAATGCTGCTACAACAGTTGTATGCTCAGGATTCTCATCCCCTCAAGTAGTAAGGAACATACATATGCCCGAAGATTAAATCAGATATGTATTAGAAGCGCTGCTTCTGATTTGCCTTATTTCAAATTATACACTGAAATTCCAAAGACAGGTCTTTTCTTCTTTTTCTTCTAGGAACTTGCAGTATAAATTACAAGAACAACTTTTTTCAAAATGCATATAAACAATGCATACCAATAAGGTGCTGTGCATAACAAAGAATATGATTTTTTCAGCCTGGCTATTTGAGCATTCCTGTTTTCTGCCAGGAGGAAGAATATAACAATAAGCCAAACAAGAAAAATGTGTGAAGAAAAGAAATTACAACATATATAAAAGAAGATAACTGGTTTGTTAAGAGAAATCGGAGAGGCTTATACAATTACAATGAGAAAAAATAAATAGCAGGAAGGAAGTAAACTCATGAGTAAAGATAGGAAATAATGAGTTTAAAATGACTAAAGTAGCTGCTGCTTAAATCTTTCTCAAGACAAATGAAGATGAGGCACACAGGCATCTAAAAAGTGTTGAAGGACACTGCAAATATAGCTGCTAATATAAGAGAAAGAAATCAAATATAGAAATGAACAAAGAGGCAAATAGTGCCAAGGATGTAAACAGGCAGAAGAAAGATTCAAATTTATGTTTTGCATGTAAAGAAATTAGTCTAAAAGCATACTGAGGAAGATTGTTATATGTGTAAAATTCTGACAAGTACATGTAAAAGGGGGGGATGAAAAGAATTCTGGGTGTATTTCTATGTAGATGTGAAGTTTGAAACTGGAAGCAAATTTTCAGCATAAACTTTCCATCACACAGTAGTGAGCAAGTCCCAGTAGTCTGAAGTGTAAAGCCAATCACTAATAATATTTCCATCTCCTTTCATTTTCTTACATCTTATTTTAGATATCAGATGTCAGATGCACTGTTGGTTCCAAAGACTTTTTGAATCAAGAGAAAAAAAACCCTTTGTTTTCTTTTCAGCTTGGGAAAATAAATAACTTTACTCTTCACTCTTTTTAAACTCTTTATCCCAGACATTCTCGGGATGTTGGAAGCTGTTTTCTTTCTGTAATGCCAGGACAGCAGCGTCTTTTTCAGATCTGTGCCCCAAAAGAGCTGGCATTAAAAAGTTGAATAATTAGGGATTTAGAATTGCACTGAGTAGCTGGTGTCCTGTCTCTCTGGGCTACAAAACTGTCGTGAGTCTGTAAGACCAGTCTAAGAACTTGAGGAGCTTTGTACTATAAAGATGCAAAGTTAAGATGGGTTTTGAATGACTTTTGATTGTCAGTTCAGTACTGTGCAGCAGGTATATCTTGCTTGAATATTTTCTGGTATTTGTGAATAGAGTTTCCAAGAAATTAACCTGAGCGAACTGTGAAATGAAAACATGTGGTTTCTCCTAGCCCTAGTTTTATGTGTGCACTTAGCTTACTAAATATGCTTCTCCATCCTTGGAGGGAGGGATCAGAGCAGCTTTTTTTTTTTATTATTTTGTATTACTGTTCAAGTCTAGTTACTGAAGGCATGTATCAACACAAGAATCTTCATTTTCATTTAATATAAAGCAGTTGCTTAACACTTGTGATTTCAAAGAAAGCCTCAACGGATTAAATATGTAAGCAATGAAGGCTCTAAAAAGTCTCTGAAAGTACTGTGTATTGTAATATATCTTGATTTTTACACATCTTACAATTTTATAGCCCGTGATCATCAGGTATTTGGTTTATTGGTAATGTAAAAATCGCAGGGACAACCTACTTGAAGAAGATGTAAACAGTCGACAATAAATGCTTCAACACTGGAACACTTCTGAGGATGAAGCATCTAGGTTTTGGGTATTGTGCTTTAGTTGGGACCCAGAAGAAATTACTGTTGTATGGTAGGCAGTTTTCTTCACCTTTTTTTCTGAGGCAGTGAAAAGAGATAATTTTTCTTGGTATTGTTTTTTCTCTTTATAAATGAGAAAACAGAAAGTTTTTTGCAAAGCAGCAAATGACCAGTGTGGGCTAATATTACTTGGTTTATGGTAATGGGATGGTATATGGTAAAGGTGGTGTCAGAGAGGAGAATGGAGCAGCAGTATTTATTTCCATTATTGTTGAATGGGCTCATTGGCTTTAATGAGCTTCTGTTTCAACATAACAAAAAACTCCAGGCCTGGTTAATTAGACTTGTGATTTCATGGAGGGGAAAAAAAAAAAAAAAAAGAGGAGTTGAATCTGTCCCTATTGAGCTTCATGACTTATTTTTATTTTCTTTTAAGAGAAAAAACCTTTTAACGGAGAAGGCTGTCAAATGAATACTGGTATGAGCGTCTCTTAGGACTTCCTGAATACAGCATTTTAAAAGGTTGTCTTATTAAACCAATTCCCATCACACACTTCTCTGTCAAACCTGCCTTGAAAAATAATCCTTGCCTATTTCTGGACATTGATTAGACAGACACATAACAAAGTCATTCCTCTGCTTTCTCTGGATATTAGATAACACAGTCCTAAGCTGGAATTCATTGATGTCCATGGCTTTTGAGTCCCAAGGTAGAGAATTCCCCCCAAGGTAGTAAAAACTGGCCTAGTAAATATTACTTTCATTCGTCTGTTAATTCCATTTTTTTTTTCCCCAAAATTCCTTCCTGTTTTTATTACCGTCCTGTTTTCTTAGCTGGCAGAATTATATGGCACTGATATATAACATACATAACTTATCTATACATGATTAGAATATGACAGAATATTATCTCTTTTTGGGAGCGATATTTTATTTCTATCATCAAGATATAGTTTCTGTTTCCCTTCCATTTTCTGTGCAAAAATATAATTTCCAAGTCATAATTGGATTGGCAGTAAGAGGGTTATTGTGTTCTACCACTTACATTTTAGACAGTTCAAGCATCTCCATGACAAATATTGGCTTGCTCAAATTTTGTTGAACAGATGTATTTATTTTTCTAAAATTGTTATTCAGAACAAAAACATGCATTTATATTTTATTGGTGTTTATGTGTCTTGTAGCACAGTTAAACCTGATGCTGATGGAAATAAATAACATTGTTGTAGTCATTTCATTCTTTGTACTGGGTCAGTCTTCCAGGGATAGTTCTGTTCTTCCTCTACAAAAACTATGTAGTTCCCACTAATACAATGCCAGTATTTCACAGCTAATTCTTTGTAACTGATGCAGCATCCTTCTACTTAGCAGTATTTCAGTAGAGATTAAAATGTAGTTTTCAGTGTGCAATCGCTGGCTGTCCGTGCAGAGATACTGCCTCTCATGCACAAAATAGTGGCTGAGAAGGTTTATGTTTCTGTCACTTAAAACACAGTAATACGTAGAGGCTTTCATGGAATGAAGTCCCATTATCTAGACCATGTGAAAGGGTGAAGGTTGTGTAGTGTAGAAAGGAAGAATAACTGGGGAGATAACAGACAAGGGGATGGGAAAGAGAAAAGGGGCAGGTGGCAAAGGATTGCTTGGCCAAAGTGGGGGGCACTGTCCAGGACAGAGTGCATGGCCCTATATCACAGCAAAGAAGACTTAGAGGGCAGGTGTCACAAGGTGAAAACTGATTGGTAAAGAGAGTTAATTCCCATTCATGTAAATTCTCTTTTAGCTTTTGTCTCTGGTTGCTACATAGATGATACATAGGTTTCACATCTGCACAGCTCTCCCACCTCCTTCTTCTTCCCCCAGTAACCACTGCAGAGGGAAGTTCACTGCACAATTTAAAAAAAAAAAAATTAATTAATTAATAAACAAATTTTGATTTTAAATAATAGTGAATTTAATTTGGTGAATACTTATATTTTTATTTCCTTTTAAGTAAAAATGTAACATGTTATTTCGTAATGAAACGGTATCAATTCTTTTTTCTCTTCTTTCCATTAGTATTGTTTCCTAAGTATTGTCAAATGGGGCATTAGGTTAAATATTTGTCCTTTCTTACAATTGGAAATATAATTAATATGTATTGGATAGATTATGAACTATTTATATTTCAAATGACATTGACTATCATGTAGGAATTTACTACTTTTCCTTTCCCTCTCTCCCCTCTCTTCTCTCTTAGTTTTAATTCACTCAGAAAATATTGTCTTGCCAGTGGTTTCATACATCTGTATTTATACACTCTTCTTTAAAACTCTCAAAATACTGACATGTCTGCGTTCTTTCCCAACAGTTGTGTCCTCTGCCTGCCATGGACTTTCTGAAAAGCACTGTGATGGAAGTGACCTTGATGCTACCCTCATATTCCTTCAATTCTCTAACTGACCAATGCTTACTAATCCTGAGCAATCTAATTTATTTCCTTTTTGTATCCTTCAGATAAGTAGGTGTTACCAGACCACAGTTAGAGGATCCAGAATCAACCCTGTGGTATTCACGAGGAATAAGTAATCTGCTCCATGTAGAACTCCTGGTCCTTCAAGGCTCAGGCTTCTACAGGACTGCCCTTTGTGTCCATTCCTCCTGACTGGGCACATTAAAATTTCCCATGCTTTAGTTCTCACTGGGATGGGAAAGAAGGAGTTTTAATGCACCAGAAATCAAGTAGAGAGGAAGGTATAGGACTAGGCACAGATGGCCACCAGTAGAAGGTTAAAGGGAACTTGAAAAATTCAAACATTTGTCCTTTCTAAGACAGCAGGAAGCAGATGAAAGCATTCTGCCTGTTTGGCTTTTAATCACATCCCAGGTTTCTCCTGAGGTAGTACCAACTGTGCAATCTTCCTTTACTTACAGCTCACAGGACATAATACAGAAAATCTAGAGCTCTTTACCTGTCTCTCTCCGCCTCCATCAATTTTTCTTCCTTTAGCCCTTCTACCTTTTCGTGAGGAACAGTCAGTGTACTCAAAGTTTCAGTCTGCTGTTCTTACATTTGTCCCACAAGAGTATTTTTACTGAAAAGGCTATTTTCCTTTTTTCACCCGCAGTGTTCTGTTTGGGGCTTTGTTTTTATTCTTCTTCTGTTTGGGTGGGGTTTTTTTGTTGTTTTTTTTTTTGTTTGTTTTTTTTTTAACTTGCGTGTGACTTAACCTTAAATTTTATAGATTTTGTTGGTATTTCAATGGATGAATATAAGAAAATATTTTTTATTTTGAATGCTTGCCCAGAAGTAGCTGTTTTTTCTCTGATTTTCATGTATAAACATGGATTTAAAAATTTGCTTTCAGAGCTCGTTGATAGAGGTAGAGTAGATTTCTGTGAGTGGTTTCTTTGAGATGGATTCTAAAAACCTTTTGGATGTCATTCATCCATAGAGTAAAAGGAAATAACACTGGTGACTTGTCACCTTCTCTGTGGTTTTGAATTTCCTTTTGTTTCTTACCTTCAGGAAATGGCAGTAGTCCAGTTTCTCGTCACGAGGGTCATTCTCTCTTCTGTTTGCGCATGTTGCATGTTTGTGATGACTATAGTAATTGTATTTGTGGGACAGAAACATTAAGAAGGCAGTGTTTCCCATCTCTATTTAAGAGATTTTAAAAATCATTCAAAAAGCTGAAAACAGAAGGGATGCTTCTGTTGTGGCATCAATCAGCTCTTCAATTGACACTCAGCTCAGTGATCTCAACCCTTGGCTGAACCTGGCCATGGCACCTGGGTGTCCCTGGCTCTCCTGGCCTGGGCACAACTGGACTGAGCTGTGGCTGGCAAGGTACTGTCCTGCCCTGCCCTGGGTTCCCCCTCAGTTCCCAGCTCCCCTGCCCTCAAGGAGTAGTTGCCCCATGCAGCATCCTGACAGCAGGCTTTAGTTGATTCCATTTGACTTTTACTCTTACACCTTTCCTTGTCCATAAATGCAGCATTTTTTCTCAAGACAAGTTTCTGCACACTGCCTTTCAGATTTTCTTTGCATATCCCAATACTTCATGAAGCAATTGACAAGTATGTAATTTCTGTTGGTCCATGCACATTCTTCTTCTCTGGCTAGATTAATGAAAGGAAAAGGAAAGAGTTCTCTCTCACTGTGTCTTGTAGGAGGAAAGTCAAGTTAGCCTTTCACAGCTGTGCCTTTGTTCAAAAGCCAGATAAAATCAGGTTCTATTTTTAAAAAGCTTGCTTCAGTTTTCCATTAGTAAGTTGTAACGACATCACTAATTAATAGAATTTGATCCTAGGAACACTTTGATTGCTCTGGGGTCAATAGATTAATGAAATATAAAAGAAGTTTTGCCTTCCTAAGTAAAAGTGTAAAACTTAATTTATAGCAGCAGATTTGTTGTCTCCCTAGTTACATGACTCTAATGATCCAAAGAAAATGACAGGGATGAGACAAATTAATTAAAGGGAGATTGCATGGACTGTATATCTTCGTAAACTATAAGATCTCCAGGGATCTCTTCCAACCTAGATTATTCCATGACTGCATAAATAAACATAGCTTCTACATCAGAAACAAAGCCTCCATCTCTTTTGGGAACAGATGGTCATTAAGACAAGTTTCCATCAGGAAAATATCTGATATGAGAAAGCATATCCATACATATTACCTGGAAAAGATCTTCCAATTCACGTACAATTTGGGATTTAGAAGGAAAAAAAGATGCCTTCTTAATCTCCAGTACAGAACTAACAAGGATAAATATTTGTTTTGTCCATTTTGAAATTAATCTGATTATATTGTGCATTAATTTGGTGATTTGATAAATTAGACACTTCGAAGAATGGGGGCCTTCTCAGTTGTGACTTTGACGCATTTTTGTAATTTATTTAGTCGAATGAAATGTCCATAGTTTACTCAATGTACATTTACTTAATTTCAGTTTGGCTGTACCATATAAAAAGTACATGAAACTATTTTACTCCTGCAATTTTAAGAACGTTTCAAGTATCTGTAAGAATACATCTAGTGTAAGGAAGATTTTGGTAAATCATTCTACTCTTTCTAAATGTACATTTGTTCACAATTTTTATTAATGTTTATAACCAATAAGTGAGTTCTGTCTTTCTTTTTTCATAAAATCTTCAATATACATTTCTGATCAGCATAACTTAA
The DNA here is from genome assembly GCA_013397755.1 of Cnemophilus loriae. NCBI lineage: Eukaryota > Metazoa > Chordata > Aves > Passeriformes > Corvidae > Cnemophilus > Cnemophilus loriae. Next base: position 1,442,300 of record VZTF01008544.1, on the reverse strand, counting down.
GATGAAACCTATCACTTTTTGTAAATCTTCACTTATTTTTACACTTGGATAAATCTGCATATTAAGCGTTTTTTGAAAATAAAAAGGCTTCAATAGCTGCTTTTTCCAATCCCTAGATAGTCAAGAGGCTAGGCAGGTATTTCTGCATGCAAATTCAGCATTTAAGTATGCATCTCACTATGGCTATTCCGTGCACCACGTGCCACAAAATGAGGTTACTGTGGGATGCAATATTATGACATTTTTCTGCATGCTAGCAGCAGCCTGTGTGAACCCTTTCCTTATGCCAGTGAGTATCTGCCATTCCAGCTTTCTCAGTGATGCCAGCATGACACCTGGATGGAATAACGCTTGAACAATTTGAATGATAAACTCATGATCTAGTCTTTAATAAGTACATTTAAACATGATGGCACATTTCAATGGTTCCTCTGAGCAAGATATCTGATAACTTCCAGTTTTATTCAGGACCTATTTGGTTTTAATATGGACTGGATACTTGAGACCTAAATGCCTAAAAGGCCGCTCCTGTCCTACTCTAGCTCTGCTTGCTACAGCGGGAAATCTTAAGGTGTAGAGGTTAGCCAGGTGGTGTTGAACTAAATTTGGTTTAAGCATAGGACTGTGCTTAAATTTCTCATTTCATAAGTGTATAGCTACAGGAATAGACACTTACAACTTTAAGACATCAGTAATTGCAGAAGGGTAAATCAAAGATACTTTTATATATTTTTAAATGCTCTCTAATATTTGCTTCAGGTCAAGCATAATAGAATTGTCTGAACAAAGTGGATTATAAAAAAATTCAAGGTATTACGCCTTTTTAATGTTCAGCAATTGTTCATTAAAAGACTGGCTAATTTTCAGGTGAATTCATTATTCAAATTATTCATTGGCTTCTTGGTTTCCTAGCTGTTCATGAGCTTTTCTTTACTGACACAATACAGTGCTGTGCTAGTACGTTATTGAAGTTTAATGATTTTATTTATTCTGTGTTTATTTATTCAAGCCTTAAAGTATTACTTGATTCTCTCACTGGAATGTTTTAGGCACTTAGAAGACTCACTAGCATAATATGAATTTGATATTTCCCATATCAATATGTTATTTCAGATGAATGACTTATAAATATTTGAGTGGAAATTATATTATTCATAAACATTCACAGTAATCTGGATGTTCAATTATCCACAGAACATGAAAAAGAGAGAATGGCAGACAAAGACAAATTTAAAATAGTTTTGGTAGAAACAGTCATTTACAGAGATATTCTAATATATGATAACTTTGATTACTATCTTAATGAGTTTTGTGATTTTATCATGGATTTAATCATACTTCATCTTTTGTTCTTCATTTTATTCAATCTGATTTTCAAAGCCCATTTTAGCACACCTTGGTATGGAATGGATAATGGGCTCTTACCTACAGCTGCCAGTTCCTCTGCAGACACAGCTTCATTAAGGGGCTCACAAAGGAAAAAGCAGTTCCTAAACCAGTATTTGTGTAAAGGTTCAGTTTTCAAGCATGAATGTGGAAAAGGCATTCCAGAAACCTTGTGCGGGTATGAAAAATAGTTTATATGCAAACAAGTAATGGCAAGGTAATGCAAGATATGGGATGTCCTCTTTAGGTCTTCATATCTGAAATTTGATTTATATTGAGAAATAGCCTATAAATGCTGTGTATTTCTCTTAAGTCCTGTAATATGAGATGGTTACAGTAAGGGATGGCTTGAGGAAATCACCTAAAAATATAAACCCTAAAGGGAAACTTTGGATTATCCTGTGAAAGTAAGCAAACATCTTGGAGAAATCTAAAGGCTGCGATTCATGCTATTTTTGAAAGTACGGTTTGTATGGAAATGGAAATGGGATTCTAAGATGTTTCTCTGTTTTCCTGTTCTTCAGCAGGACCTCAAAAAACAAAGCAAGGAGGGAAGAAAGGAACTGTGCTTACACTTCTTCTGCTTGTGGTTAGGGAAGACATCTATGAATTAATCTTTTCATAAGTGCAAAAAATTCATATCCAAGCATCCAGCAAGATCTGTTGGAGTGGCATGGAGCAAAGAGGGATGTGTGTTTACCTGATCTCTTTCCTGTATTTATATATATACATTTCCATGTATTTCCAGACTGTTTCCACTCCCTATATTATCTCTCTTTCCAGTCCTTCAGATCCGGCCCCAAGACTGTAGTTGGCCGGAGCAGATGTAGGAATGATTCTAGTTCCCTTGATACCTTTAGGTGGTTGCACAGAAAAGACCTCAGTCTCTAACTTTCAGACAGGTTGGAAAAACCAGCAGGAATATTTCTTCCTAATTATCCTTCCTGAAAAGGGATTTCAGTTGGGCTTTTTAAGTAGGAATGAGCATATCCTTACTATCCATATTCATTCTTTGGTGGAGTCGTCTTGCACATATTTCAAGGCAAAGCAACAGCAAGAGGATACAAAAAATCCCCAGGAACTGGTAGAGATGCAAGGCTAAACCCCTCTGTTTTCAGATTTATGTATATTTAATAAGATGGTAAAAATCTTGGATTTGACTGCATGTGGCTGAAGTTGTGTCAGGGAAGGCTTAGGCTGGATATCAGAAAAAGGTTCTTCACTCAGAAGGTGAATGGGCACTGGAAGAGGCCCCCCAGGGAAGTGGTCACAGCAGCAGCCTGACAGAGTTCAAGATGCATTTGAACAATGCTCTCAGGCACGTGGTGTGACTCTTGGGGTGTGCTGTGCACGGCCAGGAGTTCGACTCGATGATCCTTGTGGGTCCCTTCCAGTTCAGCTTATTCTGTGATTCTGTATTTCTGTGATATTGGAGCCCAGGAGCACCTTAGATGAGGCACAATGCTAAGATTAGAGTTTCCTATTTGTGTGTGTTTGTTTAAAATTAGATACTCTTCTCTACGTACATGCTTCCATTTGGAAAAGATACTATGCTTTCATGACGCCTCGTGTTATGAATTTCAAACCTGCAGAGCAAGGATTTAATCCACTTGTCAGTCTGTGGTGAAAGCATGTGTACCCCTTTTGAAAAATCAGCCACTGCCTCAGAGAATACATATATGGTTGCTGATTTTCCTAGATATGCAGCATTGTGCACTCTTGAGAATGGTAAAACCTTTCCTGCATAAAAGCAGCAACTACATTTAAAAATGCCAAACGTATCGAGAATCTTCACAGTAAAGACTCTCCAAGATACTTCCTGCATGATAGGCAGTGAAATTACATTATGCAAATTGCATGCAAATATATGCACCGCATATGATAATTAAAACCTTTGTAAATACATATTTGCAAAATACAATCCATCATGGTCCACAAGGTTATAATCTACATTTTTAAATGAACAGTGCAAAAACTTTGAACATTCACACAGAAGAGAATGATAATAATTTGAAACATAGTGAACTATCATTTATCAACTTTAGATTCTTTACAGAGTGTCATTCATTCAAATAAAAACCCTGATTGACTAAATAAAAATTTCAAGCCCTTACTAACATTTTTTGTTTCTGTGAAATGTAGTAACTAATGTGCTGCTGTGACTGTGAGCCTTCAGTAATCATGAATGGGAAGCGAAAAATGTTATGTGCAATGTCATGAAGCACAGCCTGATGAGAACAGAAATTTTACCAAGAAATGTGACAAATAGCTTGCAGGAAGTAGCCTTGGGAATTATTTTTAAACTTCATATCTCAATTTCTCTCAGGAAATAGCACCTCCTGTAGGACATTAGAGTTGAAACCATCGTGGGTACACAGAGCTGTCTCAAATGGAGCAGGGTTAACTGGTAAATCCTACCAGTCTCTTCCTCAGTCACACTGATCCTCTCGAGAGATAACCAGGCCCAGGCTTGACATGCCCTTCAGTCCACAGCCCACGGGAGCTTTACAGCCCACACTGCCATAGTAGCGCTGTGCGAGTTCTCAGTCTAAACTCTGCACAGTCTAGCACCAAATGCTCCTCTTGCACCTACTCTTGTGTGTGTGTCAGATCGTCAAGGCAGCAGTCTTCTCTTTACTTTTTGCTTTCTAAAGCTTTCCCAGAAGGCGCTTCAGTGGTTTTCTTCTCATGCTTCCAGTGTGCAGAACTGATATTCCCATGCTTTTGGCTCATTTTAGTCAAGACTGACCTACGGAGGTGAGCAAACTGGAGAAATCTAAAGGCTGGAATTCAGGATACATTTGACCCCAGCATAGTTTGTGGGAAAAGGAAACAGATAGGAATCCCACATTACCTTGTGATGCTGGTTGAAAAAGACAGGGAGCTTGGGAATGTGATGACTCTGCCTATCTCCATCCATAAATGCGGGAGCCAAACTATTGGCCTACATTGATTTTTCAACTCTACTCGCTTTCATGAGATGCCACCTGGAGTACTGTATCCAACTCTGGGTACCCATCGTAAGAAGGGCTTGGACCTTTTGGAGCAAGTTCAGAGGAGGCCACTAAGATGATCAGAGGGCTGGAGTACCTTTCCTGTGAAGACAGGCTGAGAGAGTTGGGGTTATTAAACCTGGAGAAGAGAAGACTTCAGAGCCTATAGCACCTTTCAGTAACTAAAGCAGGCCTACAAGAAAATGTAGAGAAAATTTTTACAAGGGCATGTAGTGATAGGACAGGAGGGAATGGTTTTAAACTGAAAAAGGGTGGGTTTAGAGAAGATATTGGGAAGAAGTCATTTATTGTGAGAGTGGTGAGACGCAGAAACGGGCTTCCTAGAGAACCTGGGGATGCCCCATCACTGGAAGTGTTCCAGGCCAGGCTGGATGGGGCTTTGAGCAACCTAATCTAACGAAAGGTGTCCCTGCCCACAGCAGGGGGGTTGGAAATAAATGACTTTTAAGGTCCCTTCCAACCCAAGCCATTCTATGATTGTATGTTATCACCTGTTTGTTTTCCTTTCAGCTGAGAAAATTTAGTGAACTTGATTCTTCTGGTTTTGAGGAGGTCAGTCAGTTGTCAGCAGGCCTCAGGTTACAGACTGACAGTACACAGCCTTTCAGCCTGCTCTTGCCAGCAGCGACATACAGGCTTATCTGTAGCCATGGGATTATTTTCCTAAGATTGCCAGGATTTATAACACAGGTAAAAGTAAAACTATGCTTTTTTAAAATTCATGGTTGGCAACTGAGGAAAGCTTTCCCACCCTTCAATGCAAATCTATAATGCTAGTGAATCAGCTAAATGAGTAAGTACAAAAATGGCCTTTTGTTTCTCATGTTTGCAATAATACTCATTAGCAATAATGATCAGCACCCTTTAGCTGACATTGCTGACTGCTGGGATTGACTGACAATGCATATGCCTGAGGAGGAAAGTCACTTTGTGAGTTGCTGACTTGTGAGTATTGGACAGTCTCAATTTTCTTTACATGGCATCTTCTGTTTAAGGCATGTATTCCACAGACACTGAATATCTTTGGTAGTGCTCCTTATTGCCAGAGAATAGGCCCATCCTCCTTTACAATAAGGTAATTCTGTTTTTTCTTCACATCAGGCTGGTGAAATAAAGAATTCTTAAAAAATCTACTCCCAGAGGAAGGCAGCTGAGCAGCCAGCTACAGAGCTGTTCATGAGAAACTCTGGCCCTGATTCTGCCACCTGTGAACATAGCAAATGGCAACACAGATTTTTTTTTTCCCTATGAAATTATTCTATTTGCCGCACTGGTACTTTTTGAGTTAGTCTTATGCTGAGCTCTGAGTTTCCATCTATTCTGCCAGTAAAGAAGAGGAGTTGTACAACTCTTGCATGCAGAGAGGAGAATCTGTGCAGGCTTTTCCGGTGGGGTGCTGTCAGAAAAGACTTCTATTAAAGGAGAAAGTAAAATTTGCAGGCTTCCATGTCTGACCAGCTCTGGAAATCCAGAGCAATGGCATTTACCAGAATCAAATAACAAATTATTTAAATGCCACTCAGCACTATTTCGGGTTTTGTATCATTTTGAAATACCTCTGCATATGCAGTGCCTAAGCTTCTAAAAATCAGTGTCTGACTACTACACAGAAAGACAGTTTTGCAAAAAGTATTTTCCAATTAAAATGTCCAGCCTTTAAAAAAACTACATGTATATAATCCAGCATATAATAATTGTCTTTAAAAATACAGATATTAACATATTTTAAAAATGTCATGGCACTTCATTGAATGTTGAATTCTCTGAGCGGTGCTGTCCTCATACTTAAATGCATTAGAAGTTTGACAAAACAGCAGGCCAGCCGGCAGCCTTGAGATTGTGGCAAGAAGACATTCAGCAGTGAGCTCTGCAGGGATGTCTATCAACATGACAGGGGAGGTGTACTGACATGGACTTTAGTTTTGTGGAAAGGAGGCAAGGAAAGAATGTAGATTTTAAGCCTTTTGTGTGACAATTATGGTCACCTAGTTCCCTGCTACCCTGTTTGAATGGGATATCTGTAAGGAGCCGCTGTGAAGGTTGAACACTTGAAACCAAAGAGATGGAAATCATGTTAATATGATTGATTTATTTGGTTTTATAATGACAAGAATATCTGCTGTAGGCAGAAGGATTATTGCAGGAATAATTCATTTAGCATTTAAAAGGGCTTCTTGCTCTTAATTTCTTTTTTTTTTATAACTTGTCCAAAGAAAAAGAAAATACCTTATCATGAATGGAAGTTCTTAAGAAAACATAACCTCAGCTAATGCTGAGGAGTTGCAGCTGTCCAGTCAGAGGAGTCTAAATCAGTTGCCCTCTACAGCTTTGGTCAGCCAGATCAAACCATTCAAATGTGTAGGGATCAAACTGCCAGTCAGTATCCCTGACTAACAATTGTGTTTCATTTTCTTTGCTTGTGAAAGGATGCCTACTCGACAATAATCACAGAGCAAGCATTCCTCATAAACAATAGCGTGTTTACTCTTGTGAGTTTGCCTATTCGGAAAAAGCATCTGGACGAGTAACTCTGAGTGCTGTGCTGAGAAGCAGAGCAGAGCTGCTGCTGCATCATTTAAGAGTTAAGCCCTGAAGAGATGAAAATAGAAAGGCTGATTGCTGGTTGTCTCATCAGCCCTTGTGAAAAGCAGCTGACAGTATTCATGTTTGGAAGAGGAGAGGAAATTGGAAATCCATTCCATTTCTCCCAGTATTTCAGTCAGAAGAATATATGTGACTGCAGTTCAGAAAACATAGGTAGGCTAAGATGCTTAGGCCACAATTCAGTGATGTCCACTGCCACATATTAACAGAACAGTAAACTGATTTAAGAAAAAAATAGCTTTGTTTCTTCAAACTCCATCTGTGATAATGGGAAATAGGACTTCTGATGTTCTGGGGTAGCTTTGGGCTTTTTTCCTTGCCGCCCGATTTTTGTTTGTGAGTGAATATTGAAATTTGGATTTGGCATCATTAATGTCAGCCACCACACTGGGACTTGGACCAGGAACAGCTTGCAGAGTATCAGTGACCGTTTTGACTGTGATAAACACCACAAAACCATAACAAAAGCTGTTCTTTCTCTCCTAAGAGCAAAAAGAGTGGTTGCTAGTTTGACACCCACATGCTTTTCCCTCCCTCACTGTTTCTGTCATCACATTTTAAACTCCCTCACAGAGCTTCATATCAACAGTTGCACAAGATACCCAGCACGTTTCAAGGCTAGATTGTCACACGCATGGACACTTACCAGGGATGGCAGTTTGGGTAATGGATATTGGGCCACCTCCTGAAATCTGTAGTAAAGGCACACAGAAAGACGGGCTAGCAAAAAGTGCTGTGTATAGTGCTACTTGCTATTCAGCGGGATGAAAGAAGGATAGTAGGTGGAATGCACTTGTTCTGACACCAAATGAATAGTATGGGCTTCCTTTTTAAAATGAAATTTAATTTTTATGTTGACTCAGCCACTGGTCTTGTGATTCTGTCACTGACATTTACACTGTCATCTGGACACCAGTATCATGCTGTTGCTCAGCAATAAAAACATCATTTCTTTCCCCACCATTGTCTGGACCACCATCTATTTATTCATATGACACTAAGGGTGAAGTGCTTCCAGACGATCTTTTTTTAACATGTATATAAACAGCAAAAAGGAATACAGAAAGATATTATAACAGGATCTTAGGTCTCTAATTATCCTCCCACAGCTGCTGGTAGGGCTGCACAGCCCCCTTAAGGCAAAATTTCAGCTCAGTCAGCCTGCAGCTGCCAGGATGGCAGGATCCCCTAAGAAACCAGAGGACTCCTCTTTGCTTCCTTGACTTCACTGAAAGTAGAGCAAAGCTCCCATATGAGCTTCAATACATATGAACTTTTTTCCTCTGATCCCAGTTCTTTTTCTTCACATTTTGTGAAGAATGAATAAAACTTATCAGACAGATTTAACAATTTGCGGAAGTTGAAGAGAGAATAAAAAATATTTGGGGCCAGAAGGAGACAAAGAAACATTAGGTGACAATCTGTGTACCAGTTTAGGGGAACTTTTCAATGAGCTGCCCCCAGAGAACTCAAAATACACTTTCTCTTGTCTTTGCGGATGTGCTCTGTTTTTCCTTCAGAGTGTATGTGGCAATTTTCCAAGCTAAACATACTGGGGGAGGGGGGAGGAAAAATACATAACTATTTTTTGGCTGGTAGGAATCCAAGCAGTAGTGAAACTACCTAATTTCAAGAAGGTCTTGTAAAATATGTCTCAATTTACCTAATCTTTTTGACTCACTAATGTTTCTGCTTGAGTTGACAGTTTGAAAGCCAAAAACATTGTGACAAATAATGAGGTAATTATGCAATTAGGACTTAATTACTCATGCTGTAAGAGTGATCGCTTTCTTATTTTTCCCCCACACAAGAAAAAAGAAATATTGTGTCTTTTTCTCCTCTCTAGTGCAAATTTCTGTCTTGAATTATGTGAAATCCAGAAAGTTAGTTTTCATGGTTTTACCTTTGTAAGGTTATCTAGACTGAGATTATCTAGACCAAGGTCTGTCATGAAGTAGTCAGAGGTGCATGGTACATTTTATTATTTGTCCTCAGCATATGGACAAGCGAAGAGTGGGGGGATGCAGAGACATTGAACTGTGGCTTCTTTCCCTCTCCAGAATTTCAGGCAGTCTGCTGGGGCAGGGAGCAGGGATGGACAAATTTTAGATTTTTATCTCTGCGCAGCCCTGTGGCAATCCAAGTGCAGCTGTCAGGGCAAGGCTGAGCCCAGTGGGTATCACTTGGGCTATACTGATACCAGACACCGAGTAACCTGCACCCCAGGCTGTGGGAAGAAGTGACCAGCAGCTTCTGCCAGGTTCAGCTTGACAGAGAGAGTCGCTTTGGGATACTTTCAGAAATCGCTGTCTCCCTCCTGTGACATACACCCTGCATCTCCCCCAGCTCTTCGCTTTTATACTGTCTGTGAAATGCAACACACACACACACGTGTATCTCATGCTGTGTGAAGATATTTGTCAACAGTTTGTAAACTCAGAAATTTTGGGTAGTTCTACTGCAAGGCCCTGGCAAAGAAGAAATCCTGCCTCGAAGCTGCTGCGTAGTGCCATCTTGAAATATAGATTTGTGAGTTCCTGAGACTAGGTTGAAAGGAATGTGTTGATCACTCTGCACTGCCAGAGGTCCCATGTCTCAAATAACTTCCATAATAGAGGTTTGCATTATGTTTCCCATATGGAAAGAACTTAGTACATGGAAAGAACTTAGTACATGGGTTTTCCTGTATTTTCATGGAGAACTGCAATTTTCTTGCTGGGTGCTTAGAGCACAGATGCAGCAGTTAATGTGAGTGCCAACTAAACCATGCAGTTGTTTAGTGTGGTGGCTGAGGACCAAAGGCTCCCAGATGTCCAGTGCATATTCACTGTACAGCTGTTTGACTAGGACTGTGACAGAGCTTGCTAGTTCAAATGACATTATTTTCCTTTGTGGAGTCCCAAGCACAGCCATGCTGAGTGTCTCATAAATGCCCTCAGCTGGTAACAGTCTGCGCCACAACGCTCTTCTCAAGGCTGTGTGTAAGAGGCTTCTAATAAGGACTTTTCAGTCTGTCTGGAATTCAGGATGCAACCCTCTTTTGGGTGAATCTGAGACTTCTCTCAGTGGTGAATTGCGTTTTTCCTCCTGAGCTCTTTGCTGCTGGAAGTGCTTCACCTGTCTGCGATTCACAGAAGCAGTGCAGCTGATTTGATTCTAAGTGCAATAGACCTAGATCTGAGGTGCCAGAATAATCTATTTCTCCCATTACATGCCCAGCATTTTAAGATTAAGCAATGTTCGACTTATATTTGCACTTAAATTAGACTGCAAAAGCACTACTCTTAGGGGACCCTAATAGGAACTGGAGAATGACAGTAAATCAATGGACTCCTAAAGAAGGAGAAATAGAACTAAAGAACTAAACTAAAGCTCAGATGCTAAGCCCAAAAGACTTTGTTCAAACCTGTTCAGATAGAATTTCCATGAAATAATGTTGTCAAGAAAGAGTTTTATCTTCACGTGTTCAAAAGCATTGCATATGTGAACAAACAGAGAAGTAAAGTAAAAAGCCATTGTTTGTTAATTAAAAATAAAGAAAAAAAAAGAAAAAAGAAGAAGGAAGAAGGGGGAAAAAGCACGTTATCAGGAATCCCATGCAATGTGAGAATAGCACGTGGTTTTCTTTTTAGTTTGGTCAAGTAGTCTTGTTCCATTCTCTTCCAGCAGAATGCAGTTCTCACTTCATGTTTGATCTGAATTGCTCTTCCAGCTGTATGATCCATGCATGCTGAGGTCTATTTTGAAAAACATCCAGGATCCTGGCTCATTTTCCTTTTCATCAACATTCATTTTCTCAGTTTCCACCTCTTACAGGACAGCAGAAATTAGGCAGAATCTCTTCAGTCACAGAGACATCACAGCACAAGCTATGCCTAAATAACCTTTCCAGAAGGACAAGGATAAAACCTCATTATTCTGGATGAGTTAATGAGGACTCTGCACGAAATCAGTCAGACTGCTCATTACAAGTCACTACCACTCTGCTTTCTCTGCCTGAATTTTACATCTTCAGAATCCCCATTAATCAGTTTCTTCTAAGGGTGCCAGCCTGCCTTTGGCTGGTTGCTTTTTCAAAACAATCTTTCTGTCTTTGTATAATAAGTGGTTTTTTGCCTCTTTTCAGTGACGGGTGGGCAGACAGAGATGAAGTCATTGAAGGTTATGAACCTGAAGCAAATGGAGGCATTACTATCAAACTGCAGTCTCCTGAGGTGCTGGCCTTTGATGACTACTACCTGAAGCTGCGTCTGGACACCAACACCCGCAACCCCTGGTTCCCTGAGTTCTGGCAGCACAGATTTCAGTGCCGCATCCCAGGGCACCCACTAGAGAATCCCAATTTCCAGAAGAACTGCACTGGTAACTTGTCAAACATTTTAAATATTTTTTCCAGTTTTTGAATCTGTGCTCTGGCAAAAAATTTTCCTTGGTTCTGGTTTGGGTTTTTCTTGTCGTTGTTTTATTGGCTTTTGGTTTGGGTTTTTTTGTTTGTTTGTTTTTAGTTAAATGTTTGTTGTTGTTTATTTTTGTTTGTTTTTATGCAAAGAAAGATGGTGGCCTCAAATTGTACAGATAATAATCCCAGCTCTGGTGGAAGTATGTCTGGTGCTCGTTGCACAGCCTTCTCTGGATTTAGTTCTGCTCTGTTATAGAGTGAATCACTCGCTTTTCATGTTTTTAAGGCTATGCTAAGGCTGACAAGAATGCCTAAGTTTGTAACACGGCTTTGAAAAAATAAAGAGCTATGAAATTTTAACAAAAATAGGAACAAATTTATACTTTTTTTTCCTCAAAGACAGCTTTTCTGATCAACTGAGTAATCAGGAAATTCACAGACAATATTACAGCAGAAAACCAATTTTAAGGAAAATTGATGAGTCTTAAACTTGGCCAGTCATCTGCTTTACCTTTTTTTCTTAACCCTTTAAAACATATACAGTTTGTTTCTACTATGTAGCATTCACATAAGAAACACATCTTACACATGGAAGTAACTCTTACCTCATAGCAAGGGAAGTGTACCTGTGAATAGACAGTTTTTCTCCTCCATTTAGAATCCAAAAAAATTAACTAAAATATTTCAGTAAGACTAAATGTATTAGTAAATTAATTGAGAGATTATTACATATCTATGAAATACTTGCTGAATGATATTTGCAAATATTTTGTTTGTAGTTTGTAAATATTTAATTTCTAGTCAAAAAGGTATACTTGATAGTAAGGAAGTTATTTCATTAGAAACAAAACTAATGAAGCCTTGCTTCCCATCGATTTCTGTCATATTCTTTACATTTTGACCTCCTATATCCCCTAGCAGTAATCTCAGTTGGTCTTCACATGCTCCTTGAGCTGCATTCCCATAGTTGCTAGTTCTTCCCTTCTGCATCAGTAATACTGCCTAATAAGAACTTCCCTAGTACCTATTTTTTCTCCCCAGTCCTCTTATTCACCGTTTAGGCACATCACCAAATACTGTCACTGACTTAAACCTGGCCTGCTGTCCTGAAGTGCTGACTGGGAGGCAGGCTGGCCTGTCTGGGTGCTGAGGGGCTAATGGCAAGCCAGACAGGCTAAATCTGTATCGAGTTTATACTGATAATTTTTCCTCAAAGGCGTTATTAACTTTGGACTTTACCAAAATGTTGATTTATGGTGTAAATATTTAATCAGCTTTAGGAATGCTTCAACTCAGACAAAGAAGTTAATATAGGCCAACAAGGGCAAAAATTGCTAAGGAGATTTGAGTGATTGATGCACAGTGCAAATGCACAGCCTTCTTCTGTAAGAAAAGAAACTTAAAATTGCACTGTTTTGTTAATTCCATTTACACAAATAAATTTCATGCTGATGGATAAAGATTCCATTTTGAGGCATCTCAGCAGCTGTTATAAAGATGGGTAGTTTGTTATCCAGCTTCTCTTTGGTTATGAAACTAAGAACTTGAGTCTGAACAGGCACAGTCACCCTTCATCTGGTGGATCAAAGGCAAGGGATCTCACCACGTGGTGAGTTCAAAATGGCCAGCATGGGGTACTTCTGCATAGAATGCGTAGCTGAGTTTTCAGCCAGCAATTGCTGTAGACTCTAAAATTATACTTACGCCAAAAAAAAATTTTAAAACATCATGGAAGAAAACCACTGGGGACTGTTTAATTAAAAAAAAGTCCCACCCCAACCTTTTCAGGATATCCTAGGTTTGAAGTCACTGGACATTGGAGAGGTTCTGAAGAGATATTATTACATGCCTGCCCAGTGTTCTGGGCTTCTCCAGGTCTCAGGGACCACTAAATTCTGATAATACTAGTGAAACACAAAATCATTTGTCTACATTGGTAGACTCTGACAGTTACTAGTGTCAAGTCAGGCATTCAGACATCTTTCCCTCTTCTAGAAAGCTGTAAATTTTTGCATGAAACCTCAAAATATGTGATACTTCTTAGGCTTTGCTGAAAAACAATCAGCTCTTAAATTTGGTGGTGTACCACTGATAACCCTGAGGCTTATCACACACAACTAAAAAATTCATAAACGTCTCAAATCACCAAAGGGAAGCATCACAAGGTATCTTTCCCAATAATGACATACCTACAGAATCAAGAGATCTCTGTGTCCCCAGCAAATCTGTGGGCAATACAATATTTATTTTTATTTAACTACACAGATCTGACTGCTGCCTGTCTGGCACCACCAGAGCTTTCTGTGCACATATCTTTACCTGACATTTTTGGAAGGTTAAGAATGTAACTTTAAATACTAGCAGCTTCAAAGCTGTTTGGTGGAGACTTTCTCTCCAAGGAGGTCTAGTATGAGAGTGCCAAAAAACCGCCTTCTTTATCTCTCACAGATTTGGAGGCAGGCTTTTTCACAAAGTCTCTGTAAAAAAATTCTCTTCCCTCCTTCACAAAGTATCTCCACACACAAATTTGAAGGAGAAAATCCATGCTGCTCAATAAATAATACGCACTAATATTTGAAACCCATTAAAAGTGCAAATAGATGACGTTCTGTCTTTTTGTGGTACTACAAATTTAAGTACTGCTGCCGCTCCTATATCACCCTAGTAAAAGTTCCAGTACTGGTATCAAGCACCTTAACTCCAGTACATCTAAGAGCTTTTACTCATATCTCAATATTCCTGTGAAAAGGCACATAAGGCTCTGCATCATGGAAAAAGCTGAGTCCCCTGTGGTCCCAGGAGTCCATGCACATTACTAGTATGTATTGTGACCATCTCTGGGTCGTGACCTCTTTTGTATTACAAGTGCACTGCTAGTCCTTACTGAGAAAAAACCACACCCATACTTTAGCATAGACAGCAATTATCAAAGGCAATACTGCTCAAGTTCGTTTTCCACGTCTGGAGAGTTACGTCTTGGGAAACTATAAAATGGAAAAGAAAACCATGTACAAAAGTTCTTGTGATACGGAAGCATAATGTAATTGTATTTACCCAGCATGGGATTGCCTGGGAGCAGCCAGAAACAAAAAAAAATAAAAGACAGTGTTGTTCTTCAAATACCTTATTAAAAAATATTCACGATATTTGAACATATCTGTTTTGAAAAGGAGATTAATAGTAAAGTTTGTATTTGTTGAGAATCTCCAGTTACTGCCTGTCCATTATAATTTACTCATATACAATCTAATCAATTTACTGAGTGATTTATTCAGAATTGCCACTTGCATGTGAAGTTCATTTTTTATCATTCATGGATAGGCAAGGACTTCTCTTCAAGCAATTACAGCTGATGCATCTGCAATTTCTCACACCCCGTTACTGTTGAGTCAGCATTAGTTTGGGATTGCATACTCTCTACAAAGCAAGGAAAAGCTAGTTCCTAGAAATCTCCCTTCTCTGATTTCAGGAATTACTTCTGGAATTCCCTCATTCAATCTCTGAGAAGACTGATGCTGTCCATCAGAAATTCTCGTGTTATGCCGAGCCTTGAATATGCATGGATATTTTGGGAAAAGAAAAGTCTATCTGCTCTAAGCACTATTGGAAGGAAGCAAGTCCAAGTGTGTTCTGCTCCATGAAGGCTGTAGGATGCATAAGAGTTTGCCACATTTTCAGAAGAGCTTCTCTGGATTACTAGAACTAGGTAGTAGTAGCAACAAATTCTTGGGAAGAGAAGAAATTCATCAAGACTGTTGCAGTTGCTGCTCATTTGGATTATCCCTTCTTGCAAGAATTAAACAACTTACTTTTCCCACTTGGGTGGCAGCCAAATGAGTGGGAGCTATTTTTGACTCATTCTTTGCAATGTTTTAGCCAAGTGCCTCTTGTAAGGGAATGCCTTTCCCTATCCCTCTCTCTTTCCTGCCCTTCCCTCTTTCTCCAGCTGCTGTAGAAGATATTCTTCCTCAATAGGATTCAAGTATAGAAATTTTCTTACATGTAGATTTATTGGATCTGGCTGAGATGGGCTTAACTTTCCCCACAGCAGCCCTCATAGTGCTGTACATTGCATTGGTAGCTAGAAAAGTGTTGGTAACACACCAGTTTTTTAAGGCGCTGCTGAGCAGCGTTCACACAGCATTGAAGCTCTCTCCCACCCTGTATCCCCACTCTCAAAGGCTGGTGGGCTGGGAGTGAACAAGACTTCAGGAGGGGGCATAACCAGGACAGTTGGCTGACTGAAGTTGACTGACTAAAGTTTCCACACCGTATTATGTCATGGTCAGAAAGAAAAGATGAGAGAAAGGATGAGAAGGTGGGAGAGCATTTGTTATCAAGGCATTTGTCTCGCAAAGCAACATACTGAGGCCCTACTTCTCAGGAAGCAGCTGGACATCATCCGCTGACAGAGTTAGAGAATACATTCTCCTTTTCTTCCATACATGGTCTTTGTTTTTTTAATCAAATTGCCTTTATCTTGACCCATGGGTTTTTAATTTTTATTTTATATATTTCTCTCCCCTGTGCTGCTGAGGAGTAGGAGTGAGAGAGTGGCTTGGTGGGCACCTACCAGCCAGTTGAAGTCAACCTACCGCAGTAGAAAACAGATATTTGTGTATGGATATTCTCCTAGAGTTTTCTTGATATCTAGCAGGCCAAAACCACTTCCAGTACAGAGTTGCTCTTAAATTGCACTGTCTGTGCTCTTAGTGCACTGTCTGTGCCACTAAGGTACTTTTAATGTATATCATGTAGCTGCTACAGTCTGTAGGAAACAAAGCATGTCCTACAACTCCGCATGGACCCCTGACACATAGCGGAATTCAGAAATTCACACCATTCTTCATGCCCTTCAGATGAAACATCAGGACAGAACAGAGTGTTTTAACTAACAAAAAAGGCTGTTTCTGAATTTGAGGTCTAAGACGCTATCTGACTCAGGACGGACCTCACAGAAAGTTCCCTTAGCACAGAGCCTCAGGCACTGCCCCAAGGAACAGTTCCTACTTGTCTCAGTTCATTAGGAAACTCAGCCTTTTCTGCATTTTGCTGATTGTACACTGACAGCACGGTTAGGTGTTAGACTGTGTATGTCAGGCAACAAGAGTTCAGATATTTTTCAAACAGACTTGTAGGATATTTTCTCTTCCCCGATCTGATAGCCCAAATGGAAGTGTTTTTTTTCACACAAAAATACACTGACTAATCTTTCTCTTTTGCACATGGTGAGCCCACATAGGCCAAAATTAAATGCAAGTCAAACTCACACAGAAACGGTGTAAAACTAAGTGCAGTGCAAACACTTGTAGGGATGTCTAAATGCTCTTTTACAGAATGCCTTACACTCCTCCTGGCAGATAATACAATGGCTGAAGTTTATGTAAACCAGGTGGGCTGAATCCTCCTCTGCACCACAAGAGACAGTTATGAAATTGGTAATGGGACTGATGCAAATAACAGATTATGCTCACAGCAGTTCATCTGCTGGGACAAGAAAATACATTGGCAGGCAATCAGCACAAACATTTTTCAACAGAGCAAAGTGGAACAAAGTGTGCAATTCATGATTCATTCATCGATTCAATTGATCTTTGTGAAGCAGGTTATTTGTCAGTGAATGTATTTGTTGCAGACAAGAAAAAGAAATGTAGATATTTTTTGTTCCAAAGGAGGTCATAGTCCAAGTTCCCTTTAGGGTGCTTACTCATACTTTGGTCCTGCCATAAGGATTGCTTTATCTGCTAATTCCTATCTTGGCCCAAGAGAACTCCAAGCAATCAGTCTGAGTGCATCCAAAGTCACAAGGATCACAGGATCCTTCAGTCTAGAAGGTACCTCAGGAAGACTGTCGTACAACTCCCTGTCGAAGCAGGGTAAGTTATCGGTTCAGATCAGGTTGCTGAGGCCTTGAAAATCTCCAAGGTGGCACAGTGTGTCTGGGCAACCTGTTCCACTGCTTGAATAAGAAAAGGTTTGGCCTCATATCTAGTCTAAACCTCTCTTGTTTCAAGATACGCCCATCATCTCTTATTCTTCCACCAGGCTTCACTATGAAAAACCTGTCCCTCTCTTCTTCCTAATCCCTCCATAGGTATGAGGGGCTGTTGTAAGGTTCCCCTGCAGCCATCTCTTCTTCAAACTGAACAAGCCCAGGTCCTTCAGTCTGTCTTCAAAGACAAGGATTGCAGCTCCAGGTCATCTTGATGGCCCTCTGCAGCATGCACTCCAGGTTATCAGTGTCTTTCTGTATTAGGGATTCACAAACCATATGCAGTGCTCTAGGTGAAGCCTGATGAGTGCTAAGTAAAGGATTGTGGTAGTGTTTAGGTAATCACACGCCTCAGTCACTCATTGTGTTGTTGTTACCATCCTGCTTACAGGATGTTGCTTGCCATCATTCCTGCCAGGGACCTGTATGTCCACCCTATTCTAGTGTTAAATTTGGTCCTAAGGTCTGTATTTTCCCATCTCCTTTCTGCAGCAGACATAAACTTTCATCACACCTGACCAGTTCTGGGTGACCACCCTAAACTGTCATAACACATCAAATCATGGGCAGAACATAATGATAGCAGAAGAAGCTTGGGAAGAAGGCTAAATATTCCAGAAGAGGCATTTATGCTTTGGTATGAATAACGCAGAGTCATAGTTCTTGAGACAAAAATGTCAGGGAATATAGATTATTTTGCCACTGTAAAGACCTTGGACTACATTTGGTATGGCCATAATCTGAAAGAGATGTGGAGCACAGTGCAGAGGTGGTTTAGGTATTAGAGACCCACACAGCAACACAAAGAGCAGTGCAGTGTTACATGAACATACCAGTTCAAGTAATGTATTTATACCTTATAATGTTAATGAAAAGGTTTGGGTTTTTTTCTGGCATAGGATATCTGTGCTTTAAAAATGGTACTCTCCAATTCAGTGCCCCCACCACGACTTTCCCAAGCTAGATGCCACTTGCTCACTCACCCCTTCTATCTTCCCCTTCTCCTTCCCCTTCTTCTTCCCCTTCCCGGTCCAGGAATGGAGTCGGAATTAGAGGCACAAAAGGTGAAAGTCATGGGTTAAGATAAGAAAAATTTACCGGAAACAAAAATGAAATAAGAAAGTGAACAATAGCAGAACAATAACAATAATTAAAGGTATAAGACAAAGAAACAAAGAGATTATTTACATGGAAAACTGCAACAAATACCAACCAACTCTTCCCCACCACACAACCTTTTTAAATATCCTGTGACTTGTCCTTGCTCACCTCTGCTTTGCGTTCTCTTTACATGCCTAGGTCTTGTATCACACTTTTTCCTCAATATGAGGGAGAAGATCCTAGAGATCACAGTAGCGATCAAAACTGATCTCAATTTCATGGGCACCTAGAATGAAGCCTACCGGGACAACTTCTCTGAAAATATTCTAGTTGCTACCTTTCTTAGTCAAGGCTTTTTTACAGCACATAAGACAGGAGAGCTGTAGCCTCATTTTATTTCCCAGAGGATGTTACAGGCAGCTTTTAGGGCTTAAAGATGGGGACGATTAATAATATGCTTATCTGTGATAAATCATATGAATTATTCGGAGAGGATATTATGGCCAGGTTTTTGTTCATTTGGTTCTAGCTTTTTGTTTCCATGTTTGGAAAAAAGCAGCTACATTTATCTTATATTTTATATTTCCAAAAATACTTTTAAGCCAGGCTGTCTACCAATATACAATAAAAATAAATATCTTTCTTCTTTTGGGATCCATAACAAAAAATGAGATCATCATGAAAGAAAGGAGAGGAACGATATACACGTGCCTTTGTAAACAGCACAGAAGACAGTTTGCAGAACCATGCATATTACAGCAGAATATGACAAAAGTCTTCTGAATCTACACCTACATTTCCCATTTTGGATTTTAACAGTAAAAGCTTGCACTTCTGGGATTAAAAGATCCTCAGGTAGGCTTGTGACATTCACCCTTCTCCATTACACAGATAAACAGATGGTGTTGCTAAGGAAGAGGACACCTGAATCATGCTCCTTTGTGCCTCCTTCAGGCTCCTGTCTCCTGTGCCTAGAGACAGGGCCGCTCCTGGCTGTTCAGATTGCCACAGATGATTTAAACTTTTATCAGGAGCACACAATTAAATGTAGGTGAGGACAAAAGCACACAATTAAAATAAATTGACTTGTTCCTAGAAATCAATTGTTTGTGCAGGTTGCGCATCAGAAAAATTAGCAGAGATATAAACATTTAGCTAAACCAGTAAGTCAGTCAGATGAAATAACACAAGTAGCTGATCTGAACACAAGGCAAACTGCCTTCTGTCAGCCTCCCATGTCTTTTATTAGATGATATCTT
Source organism: Cnemophilus loriae (assembly GCA_013397755.1). Taxonomy (NCBI): domain Eukaryota; kingdom Metazoa; phylum Chordata; class Aves; order Passeriformes; family Corvidae; genus Cnemophilus; species Cnemophilus loriae. The sequence goes on along the minus strand of VZTF01008544.1, from coordinate 1,422,545 downwards.
CCCTTTCCTCACTTACCTGTAGGTGGAAAATTTTAAAGTCAGCTTGTAATTTTACAGGTTGTCATTACTGGCAGCATTACCCCATAAATACAGGTGCAAAGGAGATGCAGTGGAGGCTAACACATGCAGGCACAGATGCACACACTCACACATGTCTAGCTGCAGCCTAGAGATGCTCTTTGTACACAAGGATATTTTCTGAAAAATAGCCAGTAGAGTTCTTAAAATAAATGGATGGATTCCTCTTAAAAGATTGTAGGCAAGCAGTGGCATAAAGAACAATAAATTATGAACCTGAGTGGTGAAACCTAAACCATGAAAACCACAGAATTTCCTACCAAGAATATGCTGTACTGGGAGAATAATGTGATGGAAGGTGCGTGCTCTGAAGAGTAGTGCTGCTAGAATAAATCTCTGGTTTTTCACTCATACTGGGATGTCTGGGGAAGTACAGAAGTCTGCTTGTGTGGAGAGAGCTAGGGAAAAATGATAAGATACTGCATCTACACTGGGTTGCTAGCTGAGCCAGAAATACACTGTAGCACAGCAAGGTACTAGACCAGATGATTTCAAAATGTTTCCTTCAGCTGAGATTTTTGAGATTCATACAGCAGAAAGTAGCTTTGGAGAAGCCTGCAAGTTCAAAGCTTCAATTTAGCTCTGGATTCAGGCTCAGATCTATAGGAATGAAAATCCAGGGCTGTTCTCTTCAAAGCAGTAGCACTGTACACATCATGCTATGCAGTGAACTGTCTACTTTCTGCAAAGGCTGGCTTACTCTGATGCTTTTTCTAGGCTTATTTTGTCTAAAAATTCACATCACAGGGGCCCATTTTCTTGTAAGATCTCAAGTACTTTAGTGTTTTCTCTATTGTCACATTTGGCTACACCCAGGAAAAAAAGAGGTGAGCTAAAATGGATGCTTTTAAAATTCTTCCAGATCAGAAAGAATTCTGCTTCTGTTTTTCTGTCGAATTTAACATGTGAATACAGATTAGGGCCGCTTATTTTATCTTCTGATTTGCTTAGCTCTAGTTTGCTGCTAATTAGAGATGCGTTGTCCTCATGCAGACATTGTTCAGAAACTCCTAATCTTAGCTTAGCTTTAAGAAGGATCATTTCTGTGATACTGAACACAGCTCTGGGCAGGTGTCCAGTTAAGGGGGAAATAAAGTGAGTCTCTGTGATCTGTGTATTTGTGATTAAATTATTGCATATTGCAAGGGTTACAAGGGAACACTTGGGTGCTCCTAACAATCTTTTGAAAACTATGCTTAATTTCACTAAAAACTGCGAGTGTACTCTGCTAAATTATGACATGGCCAGCTGCTTAGGGTGGCCAATAACATTTTGCTCCTCAGCTCCAGAGCAGCTGCAGCATCTGGCTTTGGTCTTGGGAAGCCAGGGGTTTTTCTGAAAGCAACTGCATGGCTGCAGGACTGCTGTGTAGCTTGCGCCTTGCACATGGGATATCCATGTAGCTCCAGACGTGGCTCCAGGAAGCCAGCCCTTCAGACAGAGGCTGTCTTGTGTGAGGATATGGACTATTAAAAACAAAACAAAAACCAAAAAACAGCAGCAAACTTTGGCAAAGGAGAAATTTGGAGTAGGCTGTATTTCTGCTGAAGTAAGGCATATTGGTGTTCGTATTGATTTGTATTCTGACAGCTAATGCTGGTGGTTTTAATACCACCTTAGCATTAAGAACAGACTTGAGGAAGAAGTGGTTTGTTCTCTTAGACTAATCAAAAAAATAATGAAAAGAAAGAGAAAACTAGTAGAACTGGGTGATGGGTGGTACACTGCCAAGCAAGAATTCTGAAGCCCCTCTAAATTCAATAGTTATTTAAAGCACAAAAAATATTAGATATCTTTCCTGGCTGTTCTTTGCATTCATGCAGAACCACTGGAATTTAAGACAGGAAAAGACCAATTATGCCAGCTAGTCTGTGTCCTACCATGAGGGGAGTACTTGGTCTGTTAACGTGAGATTTTGACTCATACCTTTGAAGTCCTCAGAATCTTATGCCCGTACACTGACAACCACTGCCACTACTTAGATATTTACGAATCTAGATCAATGGAGGGAAAAAAGTTTGTGATTTGTTCCATTTTCTGTCTCCATGCCAGATAGGAGCACAGATGAATTCGTGTATTTTATTACCTTCATCATATTTTTCACTCTAATCTAAATCTGATCCTGACTTTTTGTTTTGGGTGCTGTGCTGGTGCCATATATTTAACATATGCTGAGAATAGATCTCTTGTTAATTCCTTTGCCCCATTCAGTGGTAATACGTTCTATGGTTAATATGAAAGTTGCTTATTTTCAACTCCGAACCAGCATTTTCTGATGAAGGTGCTCAAAATTAGGCTCCTCAAGTGCATGCTCTGACACCTAGATAAATTGGCCTGATTTTTAAGGGTACTGATCTCCCATAATTTCCATGAAAGTCAACAGCAGCTAGAGAAGTTCAGGCATTAATCAAGTCAATTAATTAGGTGCTTGAATATGTATTCAGGTTCCTAATTTAAGTATTGCACAGTGGTTAATGTTCTGAAAGCTGCAGCACAGTTACTGAGTTCCATCTCTTTCTTTCAGATAAGGTCTCAGGCTTCATATGAAAAGCATGACACCTGAAATATAACCAGTCCTATTTCCTGAACTTTCGGTTTTTCTATCATAGTGTGCTACAATGGGACACCTACAAGGGTATCTGACTTGACTTTTTTTCTTTTTATTAAGAGTGACAAGCTTGATTAAAACTAGCCATAATATGCCATAATGCATAAATAGCATAAAAATCCGCATACATTTCTTTACATTTGTAAATGAATTTGATTTTAAATTATGTTCATTCCCATCTCATGTAAGAGTAGCAGCAACTTATTATCTGCTAGACTTGTTCCAAATAACTGATCTGTTAAGAATAGTAGTTCTAAATATGTCTTCAACTGAGTGTGCCAGTAAGGCAGCAAGGTTACATAGCTACCTGAGGGAGAGGAGAAGACTGAAGATTGGGGTTTCTTTCTTTTTAATTGTTTCTCCCCAGGAGTTCAGGTCATGTAGAAAATGGTCTCTGTGGAATCCTGTCCTTAGAGAATCTTAGTCAGGATCCACATGGCACTGGAAGAAAGCTGTGAAGAAAGCAAGAGACGAAGGCAGATCCAAGGTCTCTGCAATAATATCTACATTAAATAATATTTGGATTAAAATGGTGCCTGAGGGGCATGGACACTTGTGGGACCCTGCAGAGTCTGAGAGAGGCTCAGAGATAGTTTATTGCTGAACTCTAACTGGCAGAAGAGCTATGTGAGACACAGTAATAGTAACAAATTAAATTCCCTGCTGTCATATTCCCAAGAAGGTGGACAGAAGAAAATAAGAGAAAATAATAATAATAATAATAATAATAATAATACCACTAGCCCCCCAAAATAACCCCTCAACAAAACCCCTCCCAAGGCCCGAAAAGAAATCCCAAAGAATCAGTCAAAGAATAAACTGGGACTGGGGTATCATCATGCCAGACGAGAGTACGGCCTCTGACCAGGCTGAGACAGATCAAAAGCCATTCCGTTCCATTCCACTCCATTCCATTCCATTCCATTCCATTCCATTCCATTCCATTCCATTCCATTCCCGCTATTTGTGAATCTTCCATTAAAATAACTGTGCTGCTGCCTATGTCCTTTAAATGCAAAGACTGAGCCTGACCGTTCAAATGCCTTTGTCGGCATTAAATTTTAGTCAGCTAATGAAATAGTAAGATGGATTTCAAATGCTATATTAGGATTTGAAATCAGCATCTTTGTTGATTACATATACAAACCATTCAATCAAAGAAAATTATCATCTGGAATATTTTATTCCTGATTATAGGATGAAATATTAATTTCTAATTAAAATAGAAGCTGGGGAATAATATATTGCTGCAGAAGGTAAATAATAATTTCAAATAAGTAAAAGAACATATTGTGGTCATTTTGCAGGTGGACTGTACACAGTCCAGCATTTAAGGAAAACAATCATAATTATTTGTCAAGCTCTCATAACAATTGCTCTCTGTTTCAAAATAAGGTGCTGGAATCACCTCACCTTATCTTCTATGTTGTTTGTTTCTTGAATGAATATGTAATTTAATGTTATATCCTACCTATCTGAATTAGCATAGATTTCTTTTAAGCCTAAGCTGTTTCTGACTTGATGAATTCCCAAGTTCAGAATCACTATCGAAGTTTTATTGATTTCCAATTTAAAACCTTGTGTACCATGTTTGAGTATTTGACCATAATAAGCCACTGTATTTCCATGTGATTTCCTGATCAGCTCCATGAGCCTTCCAATACGTGATCACAGTATTTTAATCAGGCATGAATTTCCATAAGCTAGAATGGCCAAATATTGATTACTTTTATGATCTGCAAGTAGATGAAATATCTTTACAGCTTACTTGCTTCACGATGGATTTAATTCCAAATGTTTTCATTAGAGTGTGCATAAAAATGAATGTTCATAATTTTATTGCATTATGGCATTTTTAAGTATACTTCTGGTTTGGCGCGTGACTGCAGGCGTGAAAACGACGGCACATAAATACAAAGTCATGCTGCTCTTCAAACCATTTGAACTGATGCTTACTTGGGCGTACAAGATACAGGAAGTGATTTGTTTCAAATAGGGGCAGTTATTGTCTTCTGTTGTTTCTCAGTCTATTAATTCCAAAGAACAGGAATTAAGATAATAGCCAAAATGAAGCAATCCATAACCTCAAAACTTAGCATTTTTGGCAGGTTTTTGTTATGTTGCTTCACTGTTGAACATTCTGTGAATTGTACTTCTCAAGTTGATTTCATTGAAGTACATATACAAATGTCACAGGTATGAATCTTGGGGTTTTTTTTTATGCTTTGAAGTGGGCTGAGTTTTTTTCACCTCGCACTGAGCTATACTTTGTAGATCCTTCCATTTCTACTTCATTAAAAACCAGTCTTCACTGCAGAGCAATTTCATCAAGATCATTCCACTAAAAGCTGGGAAAAAGGGGAGGCAATGCTGAAATGTCCTGCCAAGCCGTTAACAGTTCATAGCAATGGATGCGTGCAGAAGGGGTTTTAAATGCCAGCTTGCAGGCTTGTTTAGAGAGGAAGGAATCTCAGCATATAATCCTCATAGGGCCATAAATCTTAGGGTTTTTTGTAAGTAAGATTTCTTATGAAGAATTTTAGCCTAGTGGGAAGAAACACAGAGGCTTCAGGCCATAATGTCATCCCCTACAGAAGCTTTATTAGGCTGATGAGCTTCTGTCAAGCCATCTGCTCCAAGTGGGTTTCTCCAGACCTGCATTTAATAGCATGTCCTCCTGCACATGAACTTGTGGAATTTCTCTGCTTGTTATCTAGTTTCTTGCTCCTTTTCCTCTTGTTATATGTACTTTTGTGGATTTATATACTTGCAACTTTTCAACTCTGTGATCAGTTTCTTTCAGTTCTCAATGATAGGAGTTATAAATGCATGGGAACAATCTGTGTGGACTGCAAAACTTGTGGTGATGGAGAGCTACATCTTGCCAGGGGCAGCCTAATGAAGGAAGAGACAGCACTCTCCTGGGGTTCCTGGCATGCAGACAGCTGTGCTGTTAGTGCAGCCCTTAGGTGGTGCATTATATTTCCCTTCAAGTCCTTTCTTTTACTGCTAAACAACACAAGAGACAGAGCAGCCAATGCAGATTTATGGAGAAGGGGAAAAGGAACTTTTTCTCCAACACAGGCCTATTTTGCCCTCACCTGCCTCCCACTCCAGTGATGCAGTTCTGGAAAAAGCATGCTGGCAGTAGCTGCAAAGGCCTCCAGCCTTCCTCCAGCCTCTTCTGAAGGCAGACAGGGGCTGCAGCATTGTACATCAGCTGGGAGTGCTTGTGAATATGTAATATCTCACCCAGACATGCCCTGTCTGCTCACCCCTGCATTGTCGTGTGGCATCAGGCATGCCCAATCATCGCATTCACTTGAGGTTGCAGCCAGCCCTAGGAAAAAGACAATCTTCTCATCCCCTGCTGAGCTTCTCCGGGTCACAGAAAGGAGATTCTCTACTCTCTTGGACAAAGCCACATTCGAACACAGCTTTATCATCTCCCACAGTATAAGCATGAGTTATGTGCATTATCACTTGTTGCTCCTCCTGGAGTCATATAGTTGTGTGAGAGTCTGAATGTCCATGGGAAGAGGCAGAAAGGGCAGAGGGGGGGAGCAAGCTTCAGACTCCTGCATCTGTTTAGCAAAGTTTGTAGACTGGGAAATGAAGGAGGAGTTAGAACAGTTTCCTTTTGTTTTTCTCCCAAGTCGTGTGGTGGATGGGTTGAACACCTAAATTCAGACTTGGCACTGGGCTGGCAGCACTGCTGGGTCCCTTTTCTCCTGCCCTGTGCTTAGAGACTCTGACACTCCCTCTACATCTGATTAATGAGTGAGTCAGCGACTTGTACAGTCATTTCTCCTCATAATGTTTCAGCTTCTCTGTGGCATTGTTGTATTTGTGTATGCCAGACTCATTCCAGAGTCTTTGACACTAAGCTCTTAAAGCCCTAATGTGCTTACATAACATGATATGGAGAAGCAAGAAAGTAAATTTAATTAAAATCTTTCCCCACTGCTTCTGACACACAGGAAGAGACAAAAGGAAGACACTTCTTTTTGAACATTGGGGAATATTTGGCACAGGCACAAAACCAGACAAGGAAAATGAAGACCCTGGTGGTGTACAGTATATATAAAATGGGGACTAATCTTCCAAGGTTTAGGTGTTAGACATCTGAAATGAGGGAGAATCTGTACCTTGATGGCTGAATTCATGTTCTGGTTTCTTTTAGCCATGGAGTTGACATCTGTAAAATATATGCTGGTAAAAATAAGTTTAAAAACCCCAAATCCTTTTAAATTCAGTATCAAGTTTATTCCAGGAGAGAAATTTCATCAGTTATTTGACTAACTTTGCTAGTGATAAAAAAATAACCTCTTGCATACAAATATTGCTGCAATCACTATCCTGTTGATGCCTTAGAGAATCCTAGTGCAAACTTCTGAGGAGCTTTTGCTGAACACCCAGCTTTCAAATGTGTGTTTCTCTTCTCTCTGGTTTTATACAAGAATAGAAATACACTAATCCCAATTAAAAAGCAACATTCACCAGCTGTAACAAAGCAGTAGTATCTGAGAATCTTGTAGATTTTACCATGCTCAGAAAGAAAATAGCAGGGTATCTCAACTGGTAACTGTAATTGTATCCTAGCTTTTCAGGGAAAAATACATCAAATGTAATTGCATGAATTGAATCTCTTTGCTTGGGAAAATAAAAACCATTTGAAGAATGGAATCAAAACCTTTCTGATTTAATGACATCCTGAAAACAAAGTCTGAAACCCCACGAACTCCATTTATTGCTTCATGAGTACTGTAGGATGTCAAATGTTTATCAGCATGTTTTGAAATCTGATGTAGAACTCACATATTGTAAGATATTCCTTCCTTTTAGCTGCTCCTGTGAAAGCTCTGCTTCCTCTCTTCTTGCCAAAAGGTGGAGAAACTTGCAGTCCTAGACAGAGAAATGCATTATTTCCTACAAAGCGGTGACATGATGCTCAGGGGGAAGTTAAGGAAAGATCTCTTTTCTTGTATAAAAATAATACACCCTTCCTCAGCCTTACCTTACAAACAGAGGAGCTCCATCCAGTCAAACAAATAGTTCACATACAATGGGAATTGAGTTGCCTGTTTCATCTTGTGCCTGTTTGATAGTTCTATCCTCCGTGTATGGGATCTCTGTAAAGGATCTCTCCTCTCTTTCACTGTGTTTAGCTGCCTCTTGGACTTGCCTCCCTGCTGCAAAGATAAGACATCAAAGTAGGAAGTGAAGCGGTAACCATTGCACATATCCTGTTCTGTCTGAAAACAGTACAGTAACTGGTTTCCCAGGAGCAGAGGCCATAAAAGAAACAATAATTTACTATTATGGGATCATTTGTTGTAGGTCGAATGAAACATTTATTATGATCTGTGAGAAATTTTTCAGACTATCAATTCTCTCTCATGAAAATTGCAAATGTTTTTTAATTGAGAATGAAGCAAAGCCTTGTTTTTTGTGACCATCTTTTAGCTTGGAAAATATGCCCCCACCGCAAAATAATTTTTCCGCAAATTGTTGGTGGTCACATTAGCTTGCATGTAGAGACAGCAAAGTAATTGGAACAGCCCACGACAAGTGTAACCTGTGGCTCTGATTCACAATTGCTTGTTCTGGTCACCAAATAATATTTCGTGGCTTCCTCCCCATAGGAAGTCAGCTACAGCTTGAAATGCCTTGGAAAACAGGCAGTTATATAGGAAAATAAAACTTCAGAAATTCTTGTTACTGTATATTTGATTGTGGGCTGGAAGATGTTTTTGGATGTTTTCATATAGAATAAATGACTTGTTTCCTGTGACTTGGTTTTGGACATAATGAGTTCAGTAGCATGAACAAAAGTTCACTTTTTACACTCAAGATGTGCAGATTTCATTCAGCCATACAATATTAATGAACAGAATGTATTTGTTATTAAAAAGGCAATATGAAAAGAAAAAACCAAACGATGCACAGGTTTTGAACATATCATTGTTGTACTTATCACACTTAGAGACATTATAATCTCTGTTATTCTTTTTGCAGTGCCTTGAACTGAAATTTGTTAAATAATTTTGTTGTTATCTTTGAATTAGATAATGTAAGAAGATGTTATAAATAGAATATAAGAGGGAGTGAACTGGCAATATTTCTAAAACATCTGAATCAATAATGGCAAATGAGTTAAAACAAATTAAACCCTTTGCAAAAATTATTTTATACAATCATAGTTTGGCATGGTTGTTAGAGGATTAGCCATTATTGAATGTTCCCATGTGCGGAAAGATAAGCCAGGGAAGAAGACTGACCTGTCTGAACAGAGCTCTTTGGCTGGAACTCAGGGAAAAAAAGGAGAGTTTATGACATTTGAGTGAAGGGGCAACCAGCTCAGAAGGCCTACAAGGATTTCATGAGGTTATGCAGGGAGAAAATTAGAAAGGCCAAAGCCTAACACAATCTGGCTGCAGTCATAAAAGATATCAAAGGGTTTTGTGGTGGACTCGGCAGTGTCAGGTTAATGGTCGGACTCAATGATCTTAAAATTATTTTTGAACCTAAATTATTCTATACCTCCAAAGTAAAATTAAAAATTGAATTTTTTCAAGGAATCGGTGACAAAACAGAAATGTAGAATTTTCTCTCCTATATACATAAAGATAAAACCATAATTAAAGATTTAAGCATCTAACTAAAACTGCTCAAATTTTTCTAAGTTGCCAAATATCCTAAAATTTTCCAAAAATCACTATTAACTAAGTTTGTCCATCACCATTAATGTGCCATTTAGTTTCCAGAATAATCTTTAATTCTTCCCTTTAGGGTCCCAGATTAAAATGACTGGTCAGTTCCAAATGCTGAACTTCTGCCCTGCTCCTTGCAAGATCCTGTGCCACAAATTTGTTGTGGTCAAAGTTTGTCAGGTCTTCTCCAGCCTGAGACTGTGTAAGATATGTGACTTCCATTGTTTTCCAAGGACATGCTATCACACTAGCACATCTACACAAACCTGCACACAGGAAGATAAGCAAATTCTCTCAGAGCCACTGGGGGTTCTTTTGTTTCACTGGAGTTTTCAAAATTCAGTTCCATTGGGCCTGACCAGAGTTAAAGCAGGTTGTTAAAGATTGTCTAAATGGCTCCAACTGCTGACAGGCTTGAAGCCTTAGCCACCTCTCTAGGAAGCCTCTTCCAGTGTTTGGCCACCCTGTGGTAAAGGCAGTGTATGCTGGGCTGAAGTGGAACATAAGAAACCTGCCTCAAAAATTTGTCCAATGCATATGGACATTTGCTATGAGCCTGGGTACTGCTCTACCAGTTCATACCTGAAATTTTTGGGGGGCAGCCCTCTTTACTCCTTGCTCCTTGGTATATGCAACCCAAGTAGCAGAGATTTATTTTATTTCATTTCATTTTCCCAATGAAATTTTGCCCCAATTGTCCTTCCAGAATTTTATTTTTTTATTTTTTTTTATTTTTTTTGCGTAAATTAGCACTCATATTGAATGCTGCCATCACCCATGTTGTAACTTGCAACAAAGCTAAAATCTCATTTGGCCTACCCATGCAGCATTGCAATCGTGGGAAGGACCAATACAAATTGAGAAAGCAGTATATACAATTTTTAGCACCTTCATACCTCTGTCAGGCCCACCAGAAATTAAGATAGTTTTCATAACAGTCGCTAACTTTTTATGTGACCCTAAATATTCCGCAGATGACCATAGCAAATCATAAAACTGTCTGCTTATTCCAGATGAAATATTATCCTTTATAACAATTTTGCTGAACAGATTTTGGCTTTTTAAGCTAATCAAGAGTCATCTCTGAACAGACTGTGTTCTTTATCAAATGTGTGTGTTTGCTCAAAATTTGCCAACTGGCTAGGTATTCCTCAGATTCCCCAACCAAAATGTTTTTACATTTCTTTCCATCACAAATTCTCTCCTGCCCTAACCTTTCTGAGGACTGCAGACGAGTAATCCTTGGTGCTGAGTTTTATATCAAATATGAAAAGACATCTCCTACCTTTACTTTTACATGAAAGGTAACTTGTGTCTTGCCATAATTCCGATAGCATATTTTTTCTCTATTTCAGTTTGTCAAGTGGGATTTGCAAAATATGCTCTCTGCTCTCAAGAGCACTGTTAGCTCCACACTGGCTTCACAGCAAAAGCACCAGACTAAATTCATGGCTGCTTCACAGTCAGATCCTTCCAGGGACTTACCTGAAGCTAGTGTTAGTTAGCTGTGAGGTGCATTATAGTAAACAGAACGATTAACAGTGAGTTTCATGGAAATTTGGACTGCTTTCTCTTCTTTCCTTCCTTTCCCCTGTACTTTGGTATCACTTTTAGCACTGTTGGGAGCATTCTTCAGTTGTGTGCAGCCAGGATATGGTGTTCAGTTTTTTGCTGGGTTTTGTTTGTTTTTTTCTTCTTTTCCTTTCCGGTTAGTAGTGTATGTGTGTACATGCCCTCGTCCTCCAAGATTTACTGACAGAAACAAAGACTAAAATGAAAACCGTGATAAAAAAATGACCCAGACTACTGAGAAGCTGTTAAACTTAAATTATTAAAGAAAGATTTGCATTACATCCAATACAAAATTAAGTAAGTATGATATTTAGGACACCTGAATTCTTCAAGGTCATCCAAAAATTAATGGTCTAATTTGAGTGACTTCAATTAATCCAGTATTCACATGACTTACGATTTTTCTTTGCTTAGTGAAAGCTAAAGTCTTTAAAATTAAATTAAAAAAAAAAAAAAAGGAAGAACGCTACCAAAATATTTTTCTATTAGTCTTTGTAGATCAATGATATTTTCTTCCAAGGGCTCAGAAACAAATTAAAAATAAAAGTTTCACTGTTCAGAGTTCTACTTTGCTCTTTGTCACATTTCAAAGACTTACTGAGGAAAAATACAACTTTATAGAGAAGGCCCATAACAAATATAGTAATATTCTTGCATTTGTTAAAAATTTGCCCCATGAAAACTTAATTGAATATTATTTTGTCTCTGGCTGAACACAATTACATGACTTCTTTTGTTTTAAACCCCCACACATTTCTTGGTCTTCACATTGTCTTAAGTGAATTTTACAAATTCAAATGCATAAACATATTGGTAACTTATAATGATGAAAATGAAATAAAGTGGATTTTGACTCGAGGAAGTTAAATTTAGGGAAAGCATGATTTCTCATTCTGGATTTACTGGAAAATATCTTATTTACATATGGGGATTTTTATATTACTGATCTGGAGACAATTCATTCAGACAATTCACATGTTGCTTTCCACTACAAAACAATTATTTCTATAGGTGACATTAAGGCATTCACCTCTGCAGTGTGGGACTATATGCTTGCAACCTTAATTTAGGTGTTCATTCCAAAATAGTCAAAAGCAAATCCTTCCACCATCAAATATTTATTCTCTTTGGAGGTATGCATATTATATTGAAATATGATAATCCAAAGCATGTTTTGCTAAGTGAATATATACTTAAGGGAAATGGCCTCTTTTTAAACATTGGCAAGTCCTGTTACATTTTGTTTGCCACCTCCAGCAGCCACATGAAGGCTTGCCTCAGGAAACACATGGATGCTGTCCTTATCTCCTGCAAGCACTACCGATTTTTATGCTCCTTTTTTTTAACTAATTAAAAAAATTAAGGAAGATCTGAGATAAACTTTCAGGTAGAAAAGAGTAGATCATGAGTTCTCTTCAGTATATTTTTTTTGTGATCTCTTCCACAACCTGCTGTGCAGAAGCTTCACAAGAGAGGACTGCTGTGCCAAGCCTCTCTCACTCACTTAGGGGCCGAGAACAATTTCATTTTCTAGCTACAAGAAAGCAGAACCAGTGATAAATTCACAGTGTGCTAATCCTATGGAACTAATCAGCTGATAAAACACACTGACAGATACTTTATTAAGACTATATATTAACATACACAGGCATACGGATGTCTAGGCTAAGCTGTACATAAGTGAGGGTGCACATGCTCTGGTGCACTCTCTGCTTCCCTGGGTGAATGTTCTGTCATCTTGCATATAAGGTTTTTATTCTTTCTGTGTTTCTCACCATGAATCTGAATGGTGTGGGTTTCAGGGGATTTGAATGGGAGCAGTGAACCTTCCCTCGCAAAGAAAGTGGCAGATACGTTGCCTCTGGAAAGAATTTCTTCAGCTGTGCCTTGCTTGGTGCTGGTGGTGAATGTGTGGCACGGAGGAGCACATGAACTCAGATTATGCTATATTCACGAAGCTTTTTAAATTCACCATCACATCTGTTTGCTATGTTCAGCTCATCTGGAAAATAGTTACCGAAGCAAAATTTTCTTGCCCAGCTGCAACACAACCCAGAGAAAGCAAAATAGATACCCCTGCATTTGAGATCTCTGCTGTCCTAGTGAATTCCCAGCTGAAATTTCTGAATTGTAGAGAAACAAACTGAGAAGACCCACCAAATCAGAGCCTTTTCCAATGACAAATGTAAGGACAGTCTTCACGGTTTGATTTGAAAGCCATATCATATCTACATTAGGGTAAGGAACTATTTTTTAACTTGAAAGTTTTGGTGAACTTGTAGATTTTTACCTCCTTTCATCATATTAAAATGACAAATATCTTCTCCAACCTGGATGCAAGAAGTGTCAGTTAACACCTAGTCTCTCACACATCCTACTTCCCTGGTGTACACAAAGTGTTACTTAGACAAAATAACAGAGACTAGATTGCAATTGCCTGTTAAATATCGAGTAATGTGGGAGGCCTACAGATAAAAGCAACTTGCAGTGTGCAGCATATTATGATGGAATTACTCAAGGGGAAAGAAACAAAACAAGGAGGTTTCTTCCAGCTGCCTTGGGACCCCGCAGCACAGGTCTGCAATGCCTTGCGGTCGGCGCTGGCAGTGTTCAGCAGCAGTTCAGCTGGCAGATGGCAAGCAGGGAGCAGCCCAGGACCCAGTGGGGTCTGATGTGAAGTGCAGCTGAAAAACAGCACCCTCTGACAGTGCCAGCCCACCTGCAGATCAGAGGGAAAACCTATGTGTGGAGAAAACCTTCGCTGCCACGTTGTTTCTGATCAGAGGACAGAGACTTCAATGTCTGCTCAGGCTGCAGCTACACAAAAACTCAGTTAGTGTTACAAACTTTGCCTGACTTTCTGTAGCAATCCCATACTGGCATATCTACTACTACTCTTAACTAAAATGATAACTTGGGAAGCGATGCTGATTTACATTACTTATTAACACTGAAAGGGACATTGCTATCTTGACCCTCAAAAATGTGAGATTAAAAACAAAATCTTCAAATGTAACAAAAAGTCAAATTTACAAGGAAATCACTTCTAAAAATTGTTCTAGCAGAAATCTATCTTCTTGATTAACCTTCCCTAAAATAAAGAAAATTGTGGAATGGCAAGGAGAAATTCAAAAACCAACTAATGAAAGATGACAACTTGATTAAACAGGTGCTTTCTCATGAAGCATTTCACTTTCAGTGAATTCAAGATTTCTGGGTTGGTGGTGGGAAAGTGTTTAATTAATTAATTAATTTATTTATTTATTTAAAATCCCTGACTGGCACCTTGTTTATGCCTCTAAAGCTTTATGAGAGAAATAAGGAAATCCCTTTTTATATATCATTGCTTTTTCATATTTTCTTGTCATTTCATCTTTCTTTATAATAACACTTTTTTTCCTACTATTGTAGGCAATGAGAGCTTAGAAGAAAATTATGTGCAGGACAGTAAAATGGGATTTGTCATCAATGCTATATATGCTATGGCTTATGGGCTACAAAATATGCATCATTCCCTTTGCCCTGGATATGTTGGACTGTGTGATGCTATGAAGCCAATCGATGGCAGCAAGCTGTTGGAGTTCCTTCTCAAATCCTCATTCATTGGTGTTTCTGGAGAAGAAGTTTGGTTCGATGAAAAGGGAGATGCCCCTGGAAGGTAAAGAGGTTCCATCTCAACTAATTCAACAAGAGGGTGGGAAGTGGGAATGTTACTGCATTTGGTGATGTAGATTTCTTTGGGTTTTTTTCTGAAACATAAAGCATGGACCAGTCTTTCCAACAGCCAGGAATAACACCAGTAACACATGGTATCTTATATTGGGACAGGAACTACAGTATAGCCTATAAATTGCTAGTGTTTCAGGAGATGACAAACCTTGTAACTCACAGACTTCTGGTGTGCAAGGTCCTGTTGGGGCTCAGCACCACGTTTTTAGTATGTATAAAGCCTAATACAAATGACTGGAGTTTAATGAAGCATTTACCTGCTGTGGTTCTGAATAGAGGGCTGTATGATATGGGCTGTAGAGCCCATCCTTTTCCAACTGGAGCTCTGCTGAAACCTTGCCAGAGACTATTTAGTGTTGATTGGTAAGCTCCTGTATGATCTCCTTAACTTATTTCACTCCAAGTACAACCAGATCAGCCTCAGAATTTAAAGATAGGTCTGTGCAGAGCAGGACAAATAATTCGGGGTTTTTGGCAGAAGTTTCCGTGTTTCATTCATCCGAGGTCTGGTCCCAGCTGTGGCAGCTGCTATTGTCTAGGCCCCCAGCAGACACAGGATGTACCCAAGCAGTGGGTAAGGCAGCACCTTTGTGGACGTGGATGTCACCTTTCTTTCTCTTATGGGAGCAAATTGACAGATATCTTTCCTTTCATTTAGTTTTGTGGGTTCTATTTCAACACATGGATTTTTTGTTTGTTTCTTTTCTTTTCTATAAATACATTTAATTCAACTGCTGAAGTACAAAAGCCATTATTAATTGAAACCGACTCAGGGATTGCTTCACTGAAGTTTGTTTTCCTGCTGAGTTATTAAAGTGTTATAAAAGACTCTCTCACTCCATCTTTGGGTTTATTGCATAAGTGCATCTGAGTGCCAACACCACACAAAGGGAGGGCTCTGGAGTAAACAAGAGTTTTCATGTCTTTTCATGCCTCCAAAGAGTATTCATAAGACACAGCGGTCTTAAAGCAACTCTTATCTCTATTACTAGGCTTTATTAGCAAAACCGGCCAACATTTTAATATTTTCTATATAGTTATGATTTTTTTGTATTGTCATATTTAAACAGCATACACATTTAAACAGTTCGTTAAATTTAATTAGTAATAAAAAGCTAGTCAGTTTGGTCTTGTTGAGTGTTGACTTCAGAGTTTTTTTAGTCAGAGATCACTAAGGTCAGCCTTTGAAAGTAGAAGCAAGCAATTCCCTTACATTCAAACACATACTTATTGACACAAATGCATAAATCAAGTCTTCGCACATATAATTTAGATAATACAGAGAAATTACTGCTTAGTGTAGCTTTATGCTTTTTGCATACTATTTGTGTCCATAAAAGCATTACTCCAGCTTTGCATATGCTGCATTTTCTGTCTGTTAGCTATTTGGTTTGATGTTTAGATGTAATTTTCCAATTTTAGCCTAATTCTTATTTATTATTTTGTCACCCAACAGCATTTTCACAACTCTCATCAGTACCAAGCATAGAATTAGACTGAACGGTTGCTGAATTCAAAACATAAGAGAGTTTATACCAGGATATTTCTATGAGTATGCCAGAATGATAGAATTTATTCCATCCATCATTTCGGCCTATAGCAAGGTTCATTATTCTTGATTCCCTGGCCTACTTAGAATTTGGCAGGTTATTTTAGGTAGGGTTTTTTTGTTATTGTTGTTCCTCATTTATATGTTCACAGTTGGAGCTAGCAAGTTTGGGCAAGGAAATTCAATTAACCTTTTTCTTTTTCATTCTGTAATCCTTGGATCAATCTGTGTCATTTATGACATGGGCAACATGGTATCAGAGAATGGCTATGTGTATATGAACTGTGATCTACACAGTCTGTCAGATCCTTGTGTGCCAGCAGTAGTTTAACAGAATTGTCTGTAGCTTCAGATTGGCTGTAGTGTTTCCACAGCTTCATGTGGAAAGTCTCTTTGTGGATCAGGGAACAGACCACAGCACTGTGTCAATACCCAAAAGAGTTTTTGTACCTCAGCAAAATGCAAAGATAACAACCACATTCAACACCTAAATATGATAAAGTCAGCCTGCTATGCAATTTCCTAGTTTTCGGCTTTTCTATGCCAGTGCAGGAATGTCACACAAATGTGTAAAAAGTTTTTCGATATCCTGTCATCAAATCATGTGAACAAATCAACTTCACACAGTGGAATAATATTCCTTCTTAGAAGACAGCAAACTTTATCATCATTTTTGAAATCTGTGAGTTTCTTTGAGCAATTGACTCCCACAAACTTCTAATTGCAGTCATCACGGGTAGAGCAGATAGAGTTGCCCGTAGTTACGTTTGTCTGCCACTCCCATAATCCCCTGTTTTGAAACCCTTACAGCTTCATGAAACCTAAACCATTTGTTTAGATACAACTCTTTTTCTATCTCAGGCTCAATTAATGGTTTCAAGGTTTTATCAAAAGAGGATTGGAAAACACAAAGCACGTAGTCAAAGGTGTATATCTTCTGTGAAGGATCTTTTCTTTGAAGATCTCTTATGCAGAAATATGAAGCACACTTTTATTGGAAGGGCACAAATGCAGTCATTTAGCTGACTGCATTGCCTCTGCGGAAAAATGACGTGGATGTAACTCTGGACACTCAACAGTATGTGCTCGCTATACTGTCATAAAGAACATGCTGGTAAATTTGCTACACTTTTTACTTTCATTGAGTAGCTCCCATTTCCTTTCTCTGTAGCAATCATATCACTCAAATTTCCAGAAATGGCTGGAGAAGGTGTGATGGATGCAATAGACAACACAACATCCTTCTCTGGGATACAGAGATACCTTTTTAGCTCTGCTCTGTTCTAGGTAATTGCCTCCTTTTACCTTGTGACTGGTATGAAGAACCTTACCTCTCTAGAACAAATGATTTGCACAGACCTCTGACCATAAAATGCTTTGTGACAACAGGCAGGAGAACTTTCAGTCCCCACAATGGACCTCTGATGTGTGGAGAAATGCTGAGGTTCACAAACTAAGAGAAATATTTCACCTAACTAATATTTCATCTTAACTAGACTTGGACTTAGAATCATGTAGTTCAAAATTTCCAATAGCTGTTTTGGCTTCAATCTTGACAATGCTACTAACTCCAATGCTTTGAGTAAACAATCAAATTTTGCCTTATGCAAAGCCTTCAAACTTGTATGTAAATGATTTTTTTTTTTCAAATATGCATTTTTGTTTCGGAGTTTGGATTCATGGGTTGTTGCTTCATGCATTTGCATCCTGGCATTGCTCAGCATTGCTCTTTTCCATCGTGACTTCCAGGATAGTAAACATCAGTACCAATCTGGTGCCATGGCCATAGAAAAAGGTAACTTCAGCTATCTCAGATTAGCTAGAGTAAGAGTGTGCCTGTGACTAACTGACTAATATTCTGGCTTGCCTTACAAGTAACTTGTTCATATGACACCACCTACTGGGTCACATCATTTCCCAATATACCAGAGAGCTTGCTCTTATATTAAAAGGATTAATTTTCTTACCTGCAGAATGTTTTAATGGCTTCTTTAAATGCTGCCATGTGTGTGTAAAATACAACTACTTCCAAGAAGTCTCACTCTCTCAGAACTTCACAACTCTCACCAAACCCACTTCTTTTGGGATCATAACTTTTTAGCATGGACACAGTCCAAAACTGTTAAAGTTGTACATATGAGAGCAAGGGGATGGGAGGAGGTATTCCAGTACTGAACTTGTCCTTGCTCAAAGCACAAATTTTTCATTAAGAAAAAGAGGGAAAGGATAAAGAACTTAAGCACATCGCCATATACCAAGTATAGTTGCTAGACCACACTTTTCCACTTAAAATTCAAGCTGCATATCAAAGCTGCAAACATTGTACTACAATCTGTCATAACGCAAGACTATATAAGAGCTTTTAATCTACATACTTTATTCTTTGACAGTAACCCATAGAAAAGGCAATAGTATTACAAGAACACAGAAGAAACTCTGTATTGATATTGCATTAATGTCACTCTGTGCCTTGTAATGTATTGTTGTAAAAGTGAAAACAATGTGTGCGGGCTCAAAAATTCCATTAAGGGAATGTGAGGTTTTAGTAATCTTTTATTCCCCTTCCTGAATTAATTTTCCAGCCCAGAGTAACTGATTTTGTATCAGTCTAATATAAGGTCAAACTAAAATCCAAGTACATTTTCCTTGCTAGGAAGACGCATCTACATTCCTGATGAGTTTTACTCCTGTCTATTGAGTATCCATTATGAAATGACTGACTCTCAATGCTTCTTGCTATCTTGATTCTTCACAAGCCTGGAAACCTCATTTCTTTTTTTAGGCATTTCCTTTAGCTAAACTGGGATATGAGAAGCAATTATTAGCTAATGAATTCGAAATTTACCCTTTTCCTAAGCAATGCCTTGATTAGTGGCCAATTGCCAACCAATAGAGCTGCCTCCTGCTTGGAGCTCCATTGAACTCAGTGGCAGGGATCCCTTTTCACACATGATTCAGTGGAGCTCTGCAGTGGTACCGGCATTATGTAAGCATGCACATTTGCAAAACTGAGGTCTAATTACAGCTGTAAACACGCATTTCTTTAAATCATCTTTAACTAGAGGAACCCCAAAGACTGAAATAAATTACTCAGCTCTACTCTAGAGAATAATTCTAGCACCTCTTCCCTCTGTGAAGTGCAGAGAGAGTTGAAATTTTGCGTATTTGAATCTCAAAATGGAAAAGAAAGAAATGGATGTCCCTCTTTGCTCACAACCAAACATCTCGATTTTATTTATGGCTCATAATTTGATTACCTTACCTTTCATTCTTAAAGCATGTATGGATTAGCAACACCCATTATAAATAAGAGATTTTTTTGTCCAGAGACTGAGACAATCCAGTACAGAAAAGCAAGGCAGTAAATCCCAGGCTTGGAAAATATAAGATGCTTTGTTATTTTCAGCTCTAATGCTGATTCCCTGTTCTCAATGCTCTTTCTCTTGTCATTTATCAAACAAAGTCTTCCCCCTTCTTATCTTAAGAGACCAGGCTATAGGTTTAGCCTCTTTTGTGGTTCTTCCTCTCCGTGCAGACTCCAACATTCATTCTTCCATTCTTGCTTATTTCCTACTAAGAAACAAGCCACATTCTGCAGGTAGAAGAATGAATATAATAATTATCAATAAGGGATGTACACACATCAGGTCCAACACATAGAAGGCAATGGTGGAGGCTGGATGTTTATTGTAGCAGTTTTTTATGCTTCCCTTACTTTAGCCTTGGGAAGTGCTCTGCCACTTGCCTAGGGTAAGGAAGTAAATGTTACGACTGAGGTGCTAACTTTTCCTGACAGAACCACTGGGCTGCATAATATGAATGGTTGAACCGGGAGCTTACAGCTAACTTATGGCAAACCAGTTCGGTTGGTTTGAGCATTTCTGCTTAAGAGCTCCCAACAAGGGCTATATTACAACCAGCCTGCATGGAG
This sequence comes from Cnemophilus loriae, assembly GCA_013397755.1. Taxonomy (NCBI): domain Eukaryota; kingdom Metazoa; phylum Chordata; class Aves; order Passeriformes; family Corvidae; genus Cnemophilus; species Cnemophilus loriae. The sequence goes on along the minus strand of VZTF01008544.1, from coordinate 1,402,365 downwards.
ACACCAAGTGAAGGTTAAAGACATACTGACAAATTATTTGAAAACACAGCATCCAGACATTGCCTACATGTGCATCTCTCGCAGAGTTTACTGTCTTTGTTTACTGTCTTTGCAGTTCTTCCTGGACATACAACTTTTTATGCACAGTTTTATGCAAGCAAGGCAGGCAATCAGCAATCATGTGTCAATCAGAGCTGACATTTCCTGTGATTCTGCTGCAAATCCTGAAGGATTTGGGGATTTTGTGAAACGCAATCCCTGGTATTAAGAAGTAACATGAATATTTAGAGGCAGGAGGAGAAGAGCAAGGTAAATTTTTGTCCTTTATGTTGCAGGACAATGATGCACTCTTTTTTCCTTGCAGATATGACATCATGAACCTACAGTACATAGAGCCCAACCGCTACGACTACGTCCTCATTGGAACCTGGCACGAGGGCGTGCTCAACATTGACGACTACAGGATTCAGATGAATAAGAGCGGAATGGTCCGATCAGTGTGCAGCGAGCCTTGCCTGAAGGGCCAGATTAAGGTGTGCCTCAGACACTTACTTTCTGCTATAGAAATATTAATATCCAGTCACTGTTTTTCCCTAAACACAAGCAAGCTTCTTTCAAGCCAGTGGGTAGAACTTCCTTTTCTTCAAGGAAGCCAAAATTATAGAAAGACTCCTAGATTAACATCTTTCTTTAATGATACCATATACAGGCACATGTTTTCTAAAATTACCCTTTGTAGGGATGCAGAATCTTCTAGTGTGACAGAATTTGAATTTCACCTTATGTGAGAAAGATTTTCACTTAGTCATTGCCTACAACATTCAGTGGCTGTGATTCACTTGGGGGCTGATCTTGAAAATATCGTGACCCACGGGAATCCAGTATTTTGTTCCAGCAATAACACCTGCAAGGAAAAGTTGAAAAAAAAACCAAAACCCATGGCTATTTGTATCTCATGTTCACAACACGAGGAATGAAAACACAAATGAAATCACTCCGTGTTCACCCAACAGTAGCACTTGTATCAGGCTACAAATAATTTGCTACCAGTCATGTCTGGATGACATAAAGACATGTTTCACCACTATCAAAATGGTATGGATGCATTAAGTTTAAAATGGCAAGAAGCTGATTCAGCAAAATCTCCTTAGAGTAGATCTTCCTTTCTGTTTTCATTTAATAAGCACATTTGCAGCTTTTTATTTCTATTTTGCTACTCTAAGCAATAAGCAATTGATGATTTGGCAAAGGCACAGTGACATACTCCAACGTCTTGGAGGAGAAACATTATTGGTATTTACCACCCTCCAAAACATCTTTTCCCTGTTTTTGAGATTGTGCAGTTTGTGTATGTGTGTATATGTAAACACCATGCATACAAAATGCCAGCTTCGGCTCTCATTGAAGTCTATTGGACTCTCTCCACAGACTGCAGGAGGAAATGTTAACACAAAAAAAGCCCACAAAGCCAGTATTCAATAAAACAAACATTTTGCATTTCATTACTGTGCTTATCTCTGCATATAGATGGATAGGAAGAGCCAGAAGAGAAGGCTGGATTCCTCCTTTCTGGCAAACAAGGCCAGAGTCTTTGTCAGAGCCCTAGGAGCTGGAGATATCCTTAATCTTTCTTTCAGTCTCAGGGTAATGAAACTAGGAATCAAGACAAGAAAATAATCTTTTCAGCATTGGATCATTACATTTAGCAGTCCTCACAGCAATGAAAGAAAGTTCAGGGACATTTGTCCCTAAAAGAGCTGTTCTGAAGCATGAGATTGATCACTGCTTAATTTTTTTTTTCTACTAGAACCCAATACATCCTTTTAGCAAGAAGTTTTGTAATTTGCTCTTATTTGAATTTCTATTTACACTTGTGTAATGAGCCCCAAAGAGACTTCCACATAAATTGGAATGCATGTGTGTGTGAATGTGTTTGTGTGTATACATATATATATGTATTTATATGCATGAATTACTCTTTGTTCTAACCTTTGACTTTGTTTACTGCTTTTTACTATGCAATAAATATTAAGTGTGGGCTGCGCTGCTTGTCCTGACCTCTGCCATCTCACAGATTAAGCCTCAAGTTTGATTGAAAATATGACATTCATCATGCCTCTGTACCAGAGGGAAAATGGTTTTGTACTTTTAACTCAGAACGGCTCTCCTCAAAACAAAATAAAATCATCCCCAGAGGTTATCCTTGAACTCTTAAGCACAAATTTCAATAGGCAGGGATAGATACAAAATCATGATTCATGTTTTCTAGCTGTTTGAAATATGCCATACACAGGAATGCTGTCATATTTTAAACAGTGTATGTGTTATGTGTTTGCTTGGGGGTGGTGGTGTGTGCTTCTTTGTGGTCTGATAGAGAATCAGAACTGAGGATGTATTTTGTATTGCAGGTGATCAGGAAAGGAGAAGTGAGCTGCTGCTGGATTTGCACTGCTTGCAAGGAGAATGAATTTGTTCAGGATGAATTCACGTGCAAAGCCTGTGAGCTTGGCTGGTGGCCGAATGCTGACCTGACAGGTAGGGATGTGTCCCTCCAAACGCATTCCCTTTCTACAGGGCACAAGGAGAATGCTGTATGCTGGACAGTAAGATGGCAGCATGCAGAGATATTAAAGGTACATACTTGGACACACATTCCAGTGCAGTTTAGGGTGAGTGTCTTTCAGCTTAGTGCAACAGCAGAGACAATAAAGACAGCAAAATATCTGCCAAGAAAAAATTTTATAGTCTGTCTGTTCCTTTCCTTCATTTAGCACAAGTATTAATAAAGCTGCTAAGACTGCTAATGAACTCAGCAGCATTTGCTGCAATTTAGCAGTGACTGTCACAAGAGTTCAGTGCATTCTTGTCATATTGACTTGATACCCTTTTCTGATCATTTTACAATGCAATTAGCAGCAGTTTATCTGGGATTTCAGGACCTTCAGTAACTGATTACTGGACTCTTGTTTGGTATAACGATCATTCTCACTGCACCCACCAGCAAGAGGAATTTCAACAAAATCCTGAGATAGGGTGTCTGGAAAGAGCTAGAGTTGGTGTCCCTTGTGTATATGTTTCAGATGAGTGGCATGCTATGGCATCCTTCTGTTTATTTTTTTACCTATGAAGGTCAACCTCCACACCTTCTCTGGGCTTCGCAGCAACTATTACCCCAAAAAAATAGCTACAACATATTGAGAAGCATCACCCTGACCTTAACGGTGGCTTTGTATCACTGTGAAAGACTAGAGGCACCTCTGCCCCACGTCACCTCTGCAAATCTTGGATGCAAGCATTCAGCAGGGCATCATTCCTAGTCAGAAACAATCTGACCACCCAGCCAAAGATCAAATATGCAACTTAACACATCTTTGTCCTTTACCATGACTGGCTGGCAGATAGATGTTGCTGCAACATTTAGCACATAGACAAAATCCTCAAACGTCAATTAAATTGTTCTATGTGACTTAAATTGTTCTTTGTGACTTAAACTCTTTGAGCTAGTCACCAAAGCCAAATGAGCTCTCAGAGGATGTATTCTGAGAGGGAAAGCTAGCCACTTCTCTTGGTAAAAATATACTATTATTCACAATAGACTGGGAAACATGACCCATTGCCTGTCTCGGTTTTCTATGGAAAATAAGTTATGGTCACGCCCCAGATGTGTGTGTAAATGTCTATATCCCATACCTCCCACTTCCACCACCCCACCCTGCCCCTGCTCTGGTGTGCAGCTGAACCTACAAACAGATTTGTCAGGATACAGAAATCTCAGTGATCGTTCAGACCCTTCAAGTTTCATGTCAGTGGGTTGTAGGGAGACGAGTTAATGAAAAATACATTCTCTAAGGCCCCAAATTGGGTAAAAAGATCTGGTATTAATAGAAACTAAAAAATCCACAGAAGCTTTCATAAATGTCCTGACCATTTGAAAAGCTCATATTTAATTCCTGCTCCTAGGACAGCAGTGTCTGCTAATTTTAAAGCAGATATCCGTAGACAACCAGGTTTTGCTGGTCCTGGAGGTTCACAGAATTGGTTGTATCTACTCTTCAAGGAAGAAAAGGGGACTTATTGATTAGAAAGAAGCCAGAACAAGAACCTGGTGAGAGATCAATATGCACTTGAGAGAATATGGTTCAGTGCTACCAGCTGTTCCAAGTAGCTCAAAAGGGGTCATGTCAAAATGACAGGCACTGCTGAAAAGAGTTGCGGAAAAAATCTCCGGGGCATGTTGCAATCTATTAACTTTTAATGAAATCAGTAGATGACCTGCTGATTTGTGTTTCTTCTCAGCAAGGAGACTGAACTGCTGCTGTTCTGAAATCACAGTAACGTCAGCCAAATGACAGCATAGCCATCGACTTATTTCCTAGAGAACATTGAAATGGCAGTCTGCTCCTGCACAGCTTCTTCAGTCTGTCTTATTGAAGAAAAAACCTTCTTTTTTTAACCCCTAAAATTGATTTACTTGAACTATACTACAAAGTACAAAGCTGTGAAAGGAGGCTGATGCCATCCTAATCTTTAGAAGAGGGTGATTTATCTGGATAAATTCTGTCTCTTGAACTTTGTGGGAGTTACCATTGCTACGATTTAATTTGGAATTCTCTTTTCTTGCCAGGACTCCCATCAAACGTGTTTTTATAGCTTGATTTTATGTGTTGTGTTCATACCCTGACAGTCACCATAGCATCTAGACATAGACGGTAACATCTCACAGTGCAGATTGTTTTTCCCTTTGCCTTAAATCTTAAATGCTAAACATGTATGTGGTTTTAGACTCATTTTCCATCACAGATGGAGGCTCTGAAATCCTTAATCCTTTTAAGAAACGTGAAGCACATACTAACCTATTTCGTAAGACATGCCTTTCAAGGTGCTCATTTTCTCCATTTGAAATCAGTCTCTGTTGCTCAGCAATCATTTCCTGACATTTTAATTCTATTTTTAAATGTACATAATTTTTTTTTTAGATTGCTTTCCCTAAATATGAATTCAGTGAAGTGGACTCAGCAGAGACAAAAGATTTCTCACCACAGATGATGAAAACCTGACCTGAGAAATAGTCACTAAAGCCAGTACCTTAGACCTTGTGCCAAGAGAAATCTTTTATAGTAGCAGAATATAATATAGGAAGGATGAATGTCAAGCTAATAAACTCAGTTTACATAAATCATCTTAAATAAGCAATAAAACAAGATAGGATAGGAAATTTTATAGGCTTATGAAAAGAATCATAAGGTTTTTGGGCCATCAGTTACCTGGGATGTGTTAGTGACCTCAGAAAACATCACAGATTCTCTTATTGGCCTTGCACTATGAATATAGTATAAAAAAAAAAAATTGATTAGCCTTCTGATCTTGGAAATTATTTGTGGTTAAAATGCAGGGAAAATAGTAAAATAGTACATGAAAACTACCAGACAGCTTTTTACCAGAAAATTCTAACTGAAGGTTTTGCTCTGATTCTTTTGTGGTTTGGGTTAGTTGCTGTGAGAGCTCTTTTGTTTTCCTTTTTTTTTTTTTGTTTGTCTTTTTTTCTTTTGCTTTGTTTAGTTTTTTTATCTTTAATGTGTGCACAATTGCCTGGGTATCCTCCCCCAGTCTCAATGGGGTTCCAGAGCCCACTTTCTCCTAGCTGGGAAATGACCCACCTTCACAGGTGCTCACAACCAACAACTGTTAGCTGATAATAAGCAGTGCAGGGAACTTTTTGCAGTTTGTACAATATGTGGTTCTTGGGCTTGCTGGTGCACAGGAATTATACTGGTTTAATGAAACAGATTTCTAAGAAAATCTTACACAGGATAATCTTAAAGCAAATGATAGGCTTAACTACCATGTTAGATCTGAAAATACAGTTTAAAGTGGGATAATGTGAGTACATCTTGATGTTGTTAAGCTTAAAACCCATATTGGAACTTAACCCCTCCAACAACCGCTGACCAGATTCTTGTATGAGAAGAGCTGCACATGTATTAACCAATGAGCAGGAGCTTCTGATCCTTAGTCTTTTATTAAATCATAGAACAAGCCAGCTTCCAGCCAGGGCTGTTGAGGCCAATGACCAAAGGTTCACACTTCTAAGAAAGAGCTTTTCCTTCATATTTCACCACAGAAGTACTGGTTGGAAGTATGGGCTTTCTATCTGAGTTTTGAACAGACCACACTGAGCAAAATAATTTTCTTTGTAAAATTTTCTTTATATTTTATAATATTCTCTTTATAAAATAAGACCTCTGATTGCTACTGCTATAATTTCTATTGTTTTTGATATTACAGGCATGTGTAACAACACCTGTAGTTAAGTCAGCTTGGTATTCTTAGAGACAAAGTGTACAGAATTATAAGACCTTCTTTCAGTTCATATGACATTGGCAGACATTAAAAGTTCAAGCAGAAATTTTCCATGTCAGGACTTTGCCTTGGGCTGATTTTTTTTTTTTTTTTTAATTTCAACAAAAACCATTTTTTCTCCTGTTTCTTGAAATGGGGTTACAGTAAAACTGTTCAACCCTGATCTATACCTTGGCTTACTTCTCTATTATTTGGAAGGAAGGACTTCACATTATGGTACAGGTATCTACGTTACAGTAGAGGTATCTGCTGGTAGTTTTGTGTCACCCCATGGAAGATGCATATAAATTAAACAAAACTGGAAGCTTTTAGTTCATAGATGGTTTCTGCAGATACACTCCACACTAAGGAGGAAGGGACCGAGCATGACTTTTGCCCATCACATCATCAGGGCCCTTGTTAAAATCTATCAGCAAAACTGAGAGGAAAAAATGTCTCTCTCACAAGCTTGCTGACATTACCATCTTTTCCCGGTTCTTTTCAGCCATGTCCAACAACTCAGATAAACAGAGTTCATGACTAGACAGTCCAGGATGAAAAAAGCTGGACCAGCAGTTTGTAATGAAGACCTCTGGGTGGAGAGGTGGCTAGAAAAAAACTGAACTGTATGGTGAGGGACTGGGAGGAAAGATACTTGAGAGGTGGGGGAAAGGCAGAAAAAGTGAGTTGCGTCCAAGGGAACTGGAGGAGGACAGAAACAAGAAGTAGAAGAGGCCATGGATATTTCCCTTGGGATAAAGAAATATGTTAAAAGCATTTTGGAACTATTAAGTCAAGAACAGAAATCAGAAAATGCCAGAATGAAGGTTGTCTGTAACAGCTTCACAACCATAATATCTTACTAACACAAAGGATTTTATTTTCTCTGTAATGTTTATTGCTGGTATTACTTTTTCAGCACAGTGAGTAAGATATCCAGAGACTCCTTTAATTGAGTGTGGGACAGAGCAGTTAAGTACTGTCTTAATAGATACCTATGTTTGCATGTCTGTACTAGTCAGAGAGTCCAGTTTTTATCTGAAGGTATGCGTATTCTGTGGGTTTGACTTTTCCAAGAGAATTAAATTATATTATTTAGTGGGAAAACAACGAGCGGAGGGTTTGACAAAATAAGAATAAGGTAATGTGAAGAGAAAAAAAGCAGAAATGTACTAAGAAGGTATATTGTCTATGCTTTCCATTAAAATTTTGGATTTATTAACATTTTTCTGTTCACAGACCTCTGACTAATTTATATTATTCATAAAATCACTCTCAAAAAATGTAGTAGATCAAACTATAGTGATTGTGGTAATGATTCAGTAAGTTAATCTGAGGAGGTAAAACACTACCCATTCTGATTTGCAACAATACTTTCCCTGCTTAAATGAAGAGATGATAGTGAGTTTGTCTGGGTTCTGTTCCCAGCTGTGCCTTTGATGTGCTGGGCTTGTAATCAGGTATCTCCAAAAGCAGATATTTCCAAATCTAATTTCCTGTTGTAGCATCATGAGAAAATGTTTGGGACACCCAAAATGGATGGCTGTTTTTTGAACGTATTTCATCCAAACTTTTCCATGATGTAGTTCATTCCTTCGTAAAATGGTTTTAATAATCCATGCCGCATAGACATATGCTAATGTTTGGATTATACTGAGATCCAGCAAAAAAGATTCTTCCAGGAGCTGCCTTTCTAACACTCTGTTTCTCTTCTGTACACTGCAGGCTGTGAACCCATCCCTGTAAAGTATCTCCAGTGGAGCAATATAGAGTCTATTGTGGCTGTGGTCTTTTCCTGCCTGGGGATCCTGGTCACCATGTTTGTCACCCTTATCTTTGTGCTCTACAGAGACACCCCTGTTGTCAAGTCCTCCAGCCGCGAGCTCTGCTATATTATCCTGGCTGGCATCTTTCTGGGTTATGTCTGCCCTTTCACCCTTATAGCTAAACCCACCACGACATCCTGCTACCTCCAGCGCCTTCTGGTGGGCCTCTCCTCCGCCATGTGCTATTCCGCCCTCGTGACCAAAACCAACCGCATCGCGCGCATCCTGGCGGGCAGCAAGAAGAAGATCTGCACCCGCAAGCCCCGCTTCATGAGCGCCTGGGCCCAGGTGGTCATTGCCTCCATTCTGATCAGCGTGCAGCTCACACTGGTGATCACGCTGATCATCTTGGAGCCCCCTATGCCCATCCTCTCCTACCCCAGCATTAAGGAAGTTTACCTTATTTGCAACACCAGCAACCTGGGCGTAGTGGCTCCTGTGGGCTACAACGGACTCCTCATCATGAGCTGCACATACTATGCCTTCAAGACTCGCAATGTGCCCGCCAATTTCAATGAGGCCAAGTACATTGCATTCACCATGTACACCACTTGTATCATCTGGCTGGCCTTCGTGCCCATATATTTCGGGAGCAACTACAAGATCATCACCACCTGTTTCGCAGTGAGCCTGAGCGTGACAGTGGCTCTGGGGTGCATGTTCACTCCTAAGATGTACATCATTATAGCCAAGCCTGAGAGGAACGTCCGCAGTGCCTTCACCACCTCAGATGTGGTGCGTATGCATGTCGGGGATGGCAAGGCACCTTGCAAGTCCAACACTTTCCTCAACATATTCCGGAGAAAGAAGCCAGGGGCTGGAAATCCAAAGTAAGTGGATTGACTGCAGGTACACATCTATCTGTATATGTCCCTCTCTTTGCCATCCTCTCTTGGTTGACTGTAGTCTGCTGAATAGTAAGGTATGTAACAGTTCTTCATCTCATGTGTAGCAGAGAAGGTGAAATGACCCTTTAGTTCTAAGCCTCAGATGGATATTGACGTGTTGCTTCTTATCTTCTCTCCTGCTCTGAAGGCAGCCCTGTGCACAACTACCTCTACCACGGGGGCAGGTCAGGCAGTGGCAGAGTAACCAAGCTCCATTTGCAGCTTCTTGCATCTCCCTGTCACATGTGCATTTGACAGGGAACTCACCCTGAGGTGCAGTTGCTCTGCATTATGTTCAAACTGAGGTGCTACTGTAGCCTTTTAGAAAAGAAATTTCTGTCTGAGTGGTTGTAAATCACATGTACTTGCCTAAGGCCACCGGAATGTGTGTGAAAGCTGGCGACTGAACATTAGTTTTTAAGGTAGTGTATTGTGACTGTCCTCATGACCGTGATTCAAAAGCCCCCTCCACGCTATCCTTATGCTCTATTTAATACTCAGCATTATGAGCAATACTCTTACTCATCATTTGTGTAAATCTCTCCATGTTCTCAAACTCAGCATTGGTGTGAAAGTTGCAGAAGTCAACTGATGGTGAAAATGAACTTGCATTCACATCTATTGAACTCATTATTTTCCTTGCTAATAATTAAAAGCCACCCAGATGCAGCAGAGCAGGAGAGGGAACTGTTACTTCAAACAGCATTTCCCTGTGAGGAGTTGTCTGCAAATTTGCATTCTTTATTATCTTATTGCTTTTTAATCTTTAAAGAAGCACCATAGGGCTAGATATGAGCTTAGATGATTTTTGTCCCAATTAAAAAAAAATAAAAATAATAAAGCACCAGTGAAACCTACATTTCTGAGCTTCCCAATAGAATTAAAATTCAGTTAATTTCCAGTTTTTTGGGATCTGTAGGTTTCTCTGAGTCACTCAAGTCGGTTTTGATTCAGTTTGCGTAAGAACCATTTTCATCTGTCCTGGTGATGGAGGCAATACTGTAAAAAACCCATGCTGTGATCAATTTTGTCTTTATGCTACTTCAGTACATTTTATTTTTTTGCTAGACAGGGGGTCAGAAGGGAAAGGAACGGAGACATAAGTGACTCAAATACATAGCTCAGTGTGCCACAGAGGCCACATCAAGACTGCCAACTCCTGAGCTAGACAGAGAGGGAGCAGGGAGTGGCAAGCAGCCCTAGCAGTCATTACCTGCAGGGAGATGGCCAAAAATCTGTGTCGCCCAAGAGCTTGAATTCCATGCAAATAGAAAGATGGAGCCTGATCCACCTTCCTCTGACTCTACGGTAGTTAGATGGGGACTCAGACGTCTGTAAGAAACTAGTGTGGTGTCCCTGCAGTATGGTCTCTGGCTAACACTGTTGGTTTCTTTAAGCTGATGTCTGCCAAAAAAAGAGGACTTTTGAGTATTTTAGGTCATGAGAAACTTAGAAGTAATTCTTCGTTCTGCTTACTCTTCTTCTACCTTCATTAAAAAAAAAAAAAGTAATTTAAAAGATCCAAATGTAATATATTTAGAATACTGCTCTTAATATGAGAGAATATTTCATCTCGTTCAAAAGTTGAGGTTCCCCCTCATCACTGTCACCTTTAAAACACAACAGGGCTTACCTGATCTTTTTAGCAATTTGTTTGTTACATAATTTTAGTACGATTTTCTTGACCTCTCTGTTAGGCCTGCGTGAGTGTTACAAAGCAAAAAAGCTCCACAGAGTTTTAAGGTGCTTTTCTAAACTAAAAGCTTAATACCTAGTTAATATGCCTTTTTTTCCTCAGGTTAAGCATCCATGTCTGTTATACAGCCAAGTTCCCACCTCTAACCTAAACCTCCTGTGCAGTTACTGCATGTTCTTCACCCAAATCAGCACAGGTGCAGAGGCACGCTGGGATTGCTGATGGAAAAGCACAGTGCATCTCTCTGTTCATGAGCATGAAGAACTGAAAGACGTTTCACAGACAAACACAAAGCTTTGGAAATAAAGGCACAAGGCAAAACAAAAAGTAATTTCAGGGCTTTGGAGGGGTTTTTTAGCTCCTAGTTGAGTCCATTGCAAAGTTTCTGAGGACATTGTGACAACACAGATAAAAAAGTGAGTCACTGTGGAAATCAAGAAGGAAAAAGTAGAAGTTGCTGTGGCCTTTGAAGCACCTAGATAACTCAAATGTGTAGTCAGGTCCTTCCTGAAACAGGACTTAAAGTTACTGGTACATACTCAATGCCAACAGGAATGACCTCCAGACTGATTTTCTATGGTTTTGTTTGGGGAGGGGGGTGGTTTAGTTTAGTTTAGTTTAGTTTAGATTTGTTTTGTTTTGTTTTGTTTTGTTTGTTGACATTTTGGTTTTGGGTGGGGTTTTTTTTATTTGGTTTGGTTGGTTTGTTTGTTCGTTTTAATTCCCTATCAAAACCTGGGATTTATTTGCCACATTTTCAGTAATTCTAATCCCTGTAAATTATGTTGCTCTGTTTCTAGATTCTTCATTAGTCTCTCCCTGTGGCCACATTTTTCTGTCTATAAGTGGCCAGCAAGTTCTGCACTCAAAAGATTTCTCTTCTAGGTGTATTCATCTATTTTCTTGTTATGCTTTCTCTCTCTTCCTAGTTTGCTTTTCTTTTTCTGCTTTTCAATTTTCATCTCTTTTCCTGTCTGTACCAATCTCTTCTCTGCTTAATCCACTGAATTCCAATTCCTAAACAGAAAAGTGGAATCAATCTAAATTAAATTAGTGGGATGATATAGGGTTAAATTGAATTAGTTTCAAAAACTGAAACTAGTTTACATTTACAAGGGCAAATCAAACCTATATAAGCCTTCATAAAGCATTTGCATGCAATGTTGTGCTGTTAATTTAACTAGCATAGCTTGGGAACTAGAGCAAGCCAAGCCACTCTTCCTTTCTCCTTCCTAAAGTAGAGTAAAAGAATTAACCAGGGAAGTCTATTAATATAGGATCAATTAGTCAATTCAAAACCTTCAGCTACCTCTGGTGCTGATACAGAGGTCAAAAATGTCTGTCCCAGCTGCATTGCCAAGAGAGTTTCAGTGAAAATAAATTGCTTAGTAACACTGGTCTTCACTTAAATAACAAAGCACACTGCCTTTACTGATCTGTTGCACTCTGAAAATGGTATGCCCGGTCTTGAGGATTTGAACTCTTACTTTGGTTGAGTTAAACTATGAGCAATTACAGCCAGCATTGTTTTCCATAGAGCTGGTTGGGAATTTTCCAGTGGAATATATATGTTTTCCATCAGAAAATTCTAGCCTCTCGAAATGCTTCATAGAACTGGGCTTTGCTGGTAAGGATTTTCTGTGGGACAGGGGGACTTTCTTTTTTCCCACGGAGAGAGGAAGACATTGGGAAATCATGAGGGAATCTTACCCTAACAGTTAAAACATTCACTTAGGCTAAGAGCATCTCCTCCATTTCCCAGGTGGATGCTCTATAACTGGATTATTCACTGTCCCAGGCCAAGTCTCCTTTCTGTATGTTCTTGTCCAGCAGTGTTTTGAAACAGAGAAAAAAACATTGTAATGCAAACCCTAGGGAAATACTTCGTATTATTCTGTGAGAGCTTGAATCTGGGTCTGAGAGATCCCTCGTGAGTGTCTTCAGTACCAAGCAACTGTCAGTCTTTCCCTCTTGTCAAATGAATACTTAAATATGTATAAAAAATGGAGCAGCTCCATCAGGAGAGATGAAGAGAGAGTGATATCTGCTGCCTGCGTTGAAGCTTTGTGGGGACATTTATTGTTCGTTTGCTGCTCGATGGTATTACAAGGTCCTGGCTGTTATAGGATGATGGCATAGCAGCATTTGTTAGGAGAGCCTTTTGCATCTATTTTTTATTTTTTCCAGATGTGAGATGGAAACTTTTGTATATGAATCTTGCTGATCTTTAGCCTTGGCCACAAAAGTTACTTTGGTCTATGAGGGTCAATGACCTCGAAGAGAAGGACCCTTTTACAGTGCCTGTAGGATCCCTTCCCTGAGGAAGCAATGCTCCCTTCTCTACTACATGAAGAAAAAAATAGCCAGTGACCCTTCAGATGCTGATTCTGATGAAGGTTCAGGAAATACCTTCTCCACCCACTGCTTCAAGTGGACCCTGCTCAATGTGCAGGAGACTGAAGTCAGGCCTGCAGCCTGCAGGTCTGTTGTGTTGCTTTTCTGTAGCATGCACACGATTCAAATAGAGTTGAGCCACACAGCAAGGCTCACCTCTTCTCTCACGCTTCTTGTGGGCTGCAGTAGCATGAGAAGGATCAGTGCTGCAGGAGTGACCGCAGGGAGAAAGTTCATTTTATGTCTTTGGGTAACAAGGTTACTCCAGGTTTGGCAGTAACGCTTATCTGCTCCCTCAGATTCACATATAAATTATTTTAAATTTATTGTTGAGACCCCAGGTCTGGACACCATTTTAGTGCCTTTGGAATCAGCGTAAGGATTTAGTTGTCAATATACATTATGCAGCAAAATCTGAGTTAATAGGAAGCCAACTAGCAAGACTCACTGAATGGCCCGGACTTCACGTTAATGCATAGGCCACCTGCTTTCCCCTTGTAATTTTAGTAGATTTACATTCAATTATCTTTCCTCCAGCTGTCTGCCCTTAGAAATAAATAGCTGATTTAAAGTGCTTTCAAACTTGTAATTTATTTTTTTACACACATTTCGGTAGTCCATGCCTCTAGACTGCTGTCACAGGCATCCACTCTGAGAAGTGTCCAGGCAGTCACCCGGGCCATAGATCTCTCAAATTTGGTTTATTTTATTCCAATAAAAATTTACAGACAACCGAACATCCCCAAGTAACTTCTTCCTGCTTCCCTTTGTCCTTTCTCCCTCTGTGCTGGTTCCCTACAGACAGTTTTTTGACTGAGAATCAGGGTTCTCAGTAACCTCTAATAATACATCTGTTCCCTTAGCATGGCTTAGGGAGCCACCTGCTTTTTTGTCTTGCCAGTTATAAAATTATCTCCAGGTATTCTTAAGTTAGTGTTTCTCTAAACTGACTTGCTGAGCTGCCATTTCATCCTGAGCAAGCTATACTGACGAGCCATGTTTTCTGGACTCATTTCCCTTGGCCACTCACAGTTCACAAAGGCTTTTAGGCTCTTCACCTCCTTTGTTTTCAAAGCCTCCCATAGACACATGGTGAGGGGAATTTTAGCATGAGTATGTCCAGGAGATTTTGTTTCACTGGTTTTTGTGACAGTGGGAGCAGGCAAATGCACAGTGCAGCACGGCAAGACTTGGAGCCTCCAGAAACAGAGAGTAAATGTTTAGCATGCTCGGCTGCAGTTGTTCAAATGTAAATCTTTTACAGCTTGTCACTTGATCCAACCTGACTGCCCTGTCATAGGAACAGGTGCTCAGGAGTATTCCATCTTCTCACCATTACATTATTATTCTGAGGAGTCAATATTCTATCTTTAAGCAGTGGTTATTGAAGCAAGGGGGAAGGGAGAAAAGTGTGAAAAGAAAAGGTAAAAGCACTTTTGACGTAAGTAAAACAATGCTTTTTGTCCTGATCTCTGCAGGCTAAAGTAGGTGAAATCGAACCAAACCAATCTATCTCAACCCGCCACAGCCATATGGGGAATATTTCCCTCTGGTAATGAAGGAAATGGAGTCTGGCTGAAATGTAGCAAAACTTCTGAAACAAGCAGATTTAGTGGAAAACGCAAGGAGGATTAATAATAACTGGTCACCATTGTACCTTCTTCTGTAAAAGAGAAATATTAAATCCTGAGCTGCAGGACACAAGCCTGATGTGAGAAGTAATTTCTTTGGTCCTGGAGTGTGTCATCTAGCCTGCAGCACACAAGAATTATCTTTAAATGCTTCTTATACAGATTAGCATCTCGTGCAGTTTTACCTTCCTACAGCAGTGCCGAACCAGCATAAAGACAATTGCTGAATCTAATAAGAGATGTTAAACTACCTTGCTTTGCAATTTAGAAAATTGATGCAGTGGGTAAACTTCTCGTGTCCTGCAGTAGTATTGCAGACACAATAAGACAGGCCCTAATTTTTACCATTACAGACCTTGGAAAATACCACATTCCAAGGTATTTTCAAGAAGACCCTTAAACCTGCTTCACCTGTACAGCCATCCTAATGAAGTTTACCCCAGAAGGAAATGGCATATTATAAAAGAGAATTTTGGAACAGCAGAAAGGATGTGAGCTTCTGCCAGTGGGAAATTATACAGATTGCAGAGAAAAAAAAAAATGGCAAAATTGTACAGGACAGATTAGGTTGTTTATTTAAACAATTTGTTGCTGTATATCTGATCTCTCCATTAGCCTCCAATAAAATGCTGACACCCACACCCTGTTTTCAGGGCTGGCTCTGTAGGGCAGTGGCACCACAGGGCACAAGGTGCTGTGCTGGTCCATGCCTTTGAGGCTTCCAGCTCCCCATCAGGGCATGGGGCTCCAAAACCACTGGACATGTAGTTCACCCTTGCATCACACTCAGGGCATATCATGGAGGAGTCTGCTTCCTTCACAGGTTGATGCAGATGTGGCAGCTCTAGAATGGCTCCTGGTGCCACAGCTGTCACAGGGAAGGCAGGTGGCACCCTGGTCTGGCCTGATGCATCTCCCTATTGCAGCCCTCCCTGACATTTACCCAGCTTCTATATTCAGTGTAGTCCTTCACCCTTTTCTGAGGTTGCAGTGCCTTTTGGGGAAAGCCTCTTGCATGCTCACAAAGTACAGCTGAAGGTGTTAATGCCAAACATCTCTCTCTCAGCAGCTGGTATGTTTGCTGGCTTTGCTGGACTGTTTACTGGTCTTAAACCATGAATGATTTTGCAGACACACAGCACTGTGACATGTAACAGCTCTTACCGAGTTCTCTTGTGGATGTGATGTGAATTTCATGTAAGAAAATACAACAAACCCAGTCAAGCTGTTCAGTCCTTGTCAGTATATTGATTTAAGTGAATATTTAAAACTCCCAGAAGACAGTTACATGGTTCCAAAGAGACTCTTAGAACCAATGTTAAAGAACTAGGAAGAAACACAAAATAACAGGGGAGTGTGAAACTTAACAATCCAATAGCAATCTCTTCTAGCCCTGCTGCAGGGTTGTCTATTAAATTTGATCTATGTAATTATATCTAATATTGTCTTCCATAGCCTTGAATTTGCATTTGATTATGGTGCACATATATTGTAGTTCTGGCCCACAGACCAAAAATAAAATACAGAATAGGGGATAAAAGACTCTCAGATATCATTTCCAGACTTACATTCCTTCTCATTTAAATAATTACTAAAACCCATATTTATTTAAAAACCAGGCATGGCATATGTGTGTATCAAATTATATACCAAATTGTCTATCTGTGTGTATATGCGCAAATAACCAGTCTGGTGTTAGTTGGGTTTTTTTAATCCTTCTAATGAGAAATAAGGGGCATAGCCACATAAAGCACCATAAGTTTTCCTTGTAAATTATACCAGCTAAAGGGAGTCCTAGCTCATGCATAACTCATCACGTGCCATTCCTAAGGCAAGATGTGGAGAAGGAGTGGGGACAAATACACGCTATGACTGGGATGTTTGTGATCAAGCAAAAACCAAAAGGCCTGGCAGTTTAGGCTCAGTCCTCCAGGTTTGCTTCCATGGCCAAACAGAGGGTGCCTGACACTACATTTGGGAGAAATAACTTAGAAAAGCTATGAGGTTCTGCAGTGGCCTCCCAGTAAGAGCACCCTCAGACAAAACCCAGGTTGTTTTGAATAAGTTTACAGGATATATTGCCTGCACCCTGCACTCCCATCCAGACTTCCACTTCTTTAACACCAGTCAGAGCCACGTTTTATGTGCATGGTCCCTTTAGATGAGAGGGCTGTTGTGTAAGTTTTATGCAATTTCCTCCCTTTCTCAGAAGTTCCCAGTCCATGGCAGTTTTGCCATTTTCTTTTCATGGACAGTTACAACTTTGTTCTTCCAGAAGATTTTGACAGGATGTAAACCTAAGGCATGGTCCCTGAGTCCAGCCTGGTTCTTGCCAAAGGACTGCTGGAGAACTTCACTTTACAACTCCTTCTCTTATTTTGCAGCTCTCAAGATGCTGAATCACAAAATGTTTTTCTGCCTGGGGGCACTGCTGTAGCACCAGGCAGCTTTGTTTAATGAATCTCAATACTTAAGCATGATGACAAATACATACACCGTCACATCAGAGGGGAGCTTTACAGTTGTGTACCATAATCTCTTCTTCCTGACTGAGGGAAAGCAAAGGCAGCACTGCAGAAATCCTGGGGAATGCTAGTATCTTTCTTGGCATAAACCACAGGAGTAAGGACACCACTTGTAATTTAATTTCTTGCTTGACTGGATCACTTATTACATTTCCTTGTATTTTGGTATTTGTATACATTATTCATATCCAGTTAGGATGCTGCAAAAGTGCACCAACTCAACAGTGAGTGATACAAACAATTGCGTTCCCCTGTAAGGATAAGCAAGTGTTGTTTATCTGCTTAGCACCACACTCTCACACTGTTTTGCTTACAATTGTCTCTGTGAGAAAAATGAGGAAGAAAACTTCACCTTTTAAGAGTGTCAGATACATAAATAGGTGTTGAAGGTTACATCCAGTTAAGCACCTAAAGCTCTGGCTATTTCTCTATATTACATATAGAAATCAGATTCCAACTCTCATAAGCACATCCTTAGCAAAAAAACACAATCCCCAAACCCATGTTATGTGTGTGTGTGTCACTCTGAAATATAAAATGGAAATGGAACAAAGAACTAAAATACAAGTTTTCTAGAGGTCACTTTAACATTTTAAAGTCAAGAATGCAATTTACCTCCTTTCTATTCTCAAAGTGTGATGTTTCAGCCCATGCCACTGTCGTTCACCTCACCTCAGCAGAAGCAAAGGGAGCTGTGATGTTTCACAAACACGTGATAATTCATGTACAAATACCTGCTAGAATAAACATGCAGAGTGTTCTGCAAGCATTTATTCTGCAGGGGTCTCTGAGCCACCTTGTGATTTCATACATCTTTGAGCTAATTTAGAGATGGAAAAATTTGGGTACTTGTCCTGGTTTGGGACAAATTTGGAAAGAAACTTCCAAAGGAGGTCTCTTGTAAAGGGCGAAATTCTAGCAGTCCCTCCCCCACTCTAGGTTCGGGAGAAAATCTCCTCGGAGAAAAGTGGAAAAAACTGTTTATTTAACAAGCAAAGTATTCACAAGCATGAAAAATGAATAATAGGAAACAATAAACCTCTCTTGCTCTGAAGAGATGGTAAAATCAGAGAACAGAGTCCTTCCGTGGGTGTGTCCCAGCTCTCACTCTCTCCGGAGCTCGGGGTCCGGCGTCCAGGCCGCAGGGCAGCTCGGGCCCCGGTGGAGCACACAGCGTGGGGCCCCCGGTATTTACTCGGGTCTGTCAGTCCAGAGCCGCGCAGAGCTCAACAGCACAGCTCAAGAAACCCTTTTCTAAGCTAACTAGAGAAAAAAAAAAACTTAAAAGCGAGAAGAAACAAAAACTCCCTGATGCGTGCGGCTGCCCAGTCCAGCGAGAGAGGAATTCCGGGGGCGGAAGTGAGGTTTTTCTTTAAAACAAACTGCGCGCCGCCGCTTTTCTCCGCTTCTCCTTCCCTCGCTCCCGGATGTAGTTTCAAGGCACAGGGCCCATTCGTGGGCAAAAGAACAGATGATGGGGATATTAGACCATGCAGTCACCCCAGGACAGTACTGAAGGATATAATGTGGATCTCTAATATTCTTTATATAAGAACAAGACTATAAAACAGCACAAGTATTATACACATCTGTATACAGTTAATACCGGAGTTTGTTTTTTCCCTCAAATTAAGACATCTGAAAAATACTTTTGATTCATCTCAATAATTCAGTGCAAAATTACTAATGTGAAATGCAGAGCTACTGCTTATTTATTTAATCCTTTTCCTTGCTTAGGGACACGTAAGAGGCACATAAGAGCACAAGACGAGGACAACAGTCTTGCATATCTTCTCTTTCACTGATGTGAAAGTCATTTCACGTTCTGGATTTTCCACCAAGCTTATCCCTACTTGTTATGAGTGCTCTCCTTTGCTCAGGGATGCCTCACAAAACAAAACACCACAAGACAAACTGCAGATGCTATGATCACATGCTGACAAAGCACCTGATTTTCAACCAGACTCTGTACTTCACAAATGAATCCTACCCCCAGAGACAGAAGGTGATCTGTCTCTGTTAAGGGAATGTAGGTGGGTATGGTTCTCCACCCTCTTAGAAATTAAATCTGCAGATTCAGACATGTTCCTTTACAAATACCTGTATATGGATATGATGGATATGGCAAAGCAAAGGCTGACTTCTGGTGGACTACTCAGTCCAAAATCTGGATGTAGTCTTTGCTAAATTACTGTCCCTCAGACATGTGTAACAGATCTTTCTTATATTTTTGTTCTTGGTGATTTAAGAGTTTGTAAAGGGAAGAGTGAGGAATTTACAAATCTCTTTCTTGGCTTTCTACTTGATTTTGATTTATTTTTTTTTAGCTAGTATGGTGTGATGCTTTTTTCAGTTATCTTCTGATTCTGTTTTTCATCTGTCCCAAACATAGTGAGAAGTATTCATACCCAGAGCACAGATCTGACCACATTCCCCTCTGTTTTCCCTGATCTTAATTTTGTACCTCAAGGACCCTGAATGGGCAAATTTGTCATTTTCAGGGTTTTCAGACCAAGGTTTATCTGTAGAACAGACTCTACCTCACAGAAGACATACGCTGTCAAAGAGTCACTGATAAATATGGCCAGCATGAGAAGTTAGGTTCTCTGCTGTGCCAAAGGACTCTAAGAAACCACTTTAAGCGTGGGTTGAAAGTATTTTGTATCAATATAACATCTACCTCCACATTAAAGTTGTTAGAGACTATTTAATTTTGAAATGACAAGTCAACTAATTCTTCAGAGCGTATATGTGCTCTGGCATTCAGCCTCCTACACCTGACAAGCATAGGTTAAAAGTCATTATCACTGTAAACAGCAAACAATTGTGCAGGCTGAAAGTAATCACACAATTTGTCACTTTAAAGCCCACTTGACAACTAAAAGCTCCAGGTTTCTTGTTAGTGCAGTATAGATAATTTACCATTTCTAGCTTACTGCTTCAGTTTATCTCTTCTTAAGCTATTTCCCCTTCTCTGCTCTCTGTGGTTCTTCTTTTGTGGCATGCAGGATGTTGCTTTCTTCCACCCTATAAAATTAACCTCACAAAAAAGGAAAAAAGAAAAGAAAATGAATTACTGTCTGTTGGATTCCTTGAGACAGATTTCAAGGTCAGATAAACACAAATGTCAGCATCAGAGAAACTGTCCCTGATGCCCATGGTTTGGGGAACAGGGGTGAGAGTTGTCCCTACCAGCAGCAAATTATTAGTTTATCACAGCTGTGCTGCAGCACCACAGCCAGAGATGTCAAAGCTGATCATAAACTCTATCAAAACAAGTGTCCCTTGATCTGATTACAGCAACTCCTCACTAGTAGATTTTTTGCTGGTGTTCGCAATTTCAGTCTGATCAGCCCCAGAGAATCACAGGTTCAGTTTAAATAACCATCTACAAGCCACCTTCTAGTTAGTATATTCTCCTTCTCTTTACCCAACAGTATTAATCTTTCCTCATCCTTGGTGTATTAAAGCCAAGAATGTTCATGCTTTCTTACTTAGAGTTCTTGTTAGTCTTCCCCTCTACTTGAATGGAATTTATTTTTTTTATGTTATCTGCCAGCCATTTCTTTTCCTGGCACAACCTAAATCTTCAGATGGTTCCATTCAGCCTGCTTGGGCTGGCTTGCAAGCCTTGCATTCCCAGAGAAAGGATTGTCTGGAAATTAGGACTTATTTCACATTACTCATTTTTTTGCATCTCAAAGCCCCCCAAAGAAGTTAACTAACCAGACAGGCAACACACCCAGGAAACAACCAATCAAACCAAAAAAAGCAAATCCCATAGTGGAACACCCACAGAGGGATTATCTACCTCAAGCAGACTGACAAAGACTGACACGGAGCTAAGCCTGAAAGCGCAGCCACAGCAGCACAGACAGCCGCAGGAAATGCCCAGCGAGCAGATGAGGCATGTGGGTGGCATCAGCCCTGCTGAGCCACGGGCTCTCGTGCCCAGCTGGCAGGTTCATTCGTGGGCTCACGGGGGTGGAGTGCGGGATTGCGTGGGTGTGCAGTCAGAGCTTGTGTGCCTGGACAGTACAGGCTCTGGTGGAACACAAAGTGTGGCCCCAGGCATCTCCGTACTCCCCAGTCAGTAAGCAGTCCTTCCCCCTTTACTTTCCCATATCCTCTGAAATATAAGGCTATATACATTTCTTAATCCTTAGTGTTACATAAGTTATCTCAAAAATCTCTCCTGCCACCATCCCAGACAGCCAAGAGATTTTCCTGCAGCTACTTTGGGCTATCATAGCCTGTAAATCCACAAATGCTTTAAGCTGCCCTAAGCCAGAAGTGACACTCAAACCCTTCCTTTACCCTGTGCCATCACTTCACTTATGCAGGAAAAAGAATCTGGACAGCCATGCTGTGAACTCAAATTGGGAAATAAAAGGGATTTTTTTACCCTTTTTTTTTCTGGAATAGTTGTGACCTGGATTAGTTGTCCCTTTCATTCACTGTCAGATGATTGAATAATTGCACCAAGTGTTGTGCTGACACAGAGGGGAAGGCAGAGCAGCAGAAGGGAGCAACTGGGGAGGGCTGGAGCACTCTCCCAGTACACAGCTGGCTCCTGCTGCCCTGGAGTGACCTGAAGTACACACAGCCTCTGCTCCATCTTCACTATCCAGCTCAGTGCCAGGCCTCTCTGGGCACTCTTCTGGGATTATGTTCTCCTTGGTGACCTTGACCCTTCTGTCCTCGTCAGCAGATGCTCACACCTCGACAGAAGGGGTGTGCCATGAAACTCCTCCTGCTTCTCAGTCCTCCGTGGGTGATAATTATCCATATGCCTCGCTCTGCTGGGCAAGGGTGAATAACCCTATAGACTCCCTTCTACTTGTACTGCTCTTTGCACCATGGCTCTTAATTTCTCTCCAAAACCTGTCGCTGTGCCATTAGCATAATTAATTTAAAACTCAGAGCAATTATTTCCAGACATCACTTAGACTGGAATTCAGGACTTGTGTTTTAAAAATTAATTTGTACCAAGAATCTGTCCATCTTCCCAACTTTATCTATTGGCTTAGAAATCTTCTATCAGGTCCTGTCTCATACAAAAGGTGCTGAAAATTCAGCTCCTCATCCTACAGGAATAGGACACAACCTTGCTTCTTTTTATGTTGATATCTTTTGATCCAGCCATGACCACTGTACATAAAACCTGACCTTTCAAACACAGATATCTGAAGAGGAACATGCTTCTTCCTAGCAAGATGCTAGAACTGGGGAGGCAAGAGGATTTGGGATGAGAGTTTAGTTGAACAGTTTACTGGTCTGGTTCTGCACATGAGGTGTGCTTTCCTTCCCAGACTTCCAGAGCGCTGAGGAGGTGAAAAGCTGGGCAGAAAGCAGAGTTTGTGGTGTTGCTGAGCTATGCCTTGGGAGTGCAGAGGGCAGCCAGTCTGAGTGTTGGAGCAGGAACTGCTCTTGAATGTGAGGCAGTGTGCCAAGGGCACATGGTACAAGGCTTCTCCTTTCCTGTACTAAAGCCAGGGGTTATATATAAGTTCTTAAAAATGAGGAGTTGATTCAGGGCTATCACTTAACTTCCCTTGAATATCCTCCCAACTTTACTTTCTTCCTAATGTTGTTGATGGTCAGCTGTTTCAACTGAGATTGTACAAATTCTGGTGATGTGCTATTCTGTACTTTTTTCACGTGGTGAATGTGAAAGATTTTTTTACAGCTTGGACTACATCTAGTGAGGAGGATCTCTGACCATAACTTCAAATGATAAGTAGCACAGTGTACCAAACCTCAGTTTTCTTGAACACCAGACAGATTAATTCAGTTTGTATCTGTCTGGGGAGTCTGATTGAGCAGAGAGAATAATTCCAGAGTAGAAGGTGCATGTTTCTAGTTTCACAGCTGTTCAGATATAAAACACTGCAGATAGCAATTTACACTTCCTATAATCCTGACACAGCTGTTCGCCTCGTGGGATGATTCATTTACACTTAAGAGGAAAAATGGTGGCAAGAGTGACTCGTCCCTCGTATCCTTTATATTCCTCACTGCAAATTTTAACAGGCTTGTTACCTACCCTGTTCTGAATGACTAGCCAGAAGCATTTTTCTGCTTCAAAGAACATAAAGTAAAGCAATTAATCCACTTCTTTCAGGAACCCTCTGCACTGCCACCCTGCTTCCTCTGCCAGAGTCCCTATTATTGCACCCAGGGGCTCGTTATAAAGCAACTCAGACATTTTCATGATGGTATGCCAGCTCCTTGCTCAAATGCACAGAAGATCCATCCTGCCTCTGGGCTCAAGATACAAATAACCACTCAGCAGGAATTACCCTTGAGAAGACTGCCCCCAAAATGACTCATTAATCCTCATATTGTAAAGATAGGCAGAGTATCTAATGTTTTATAACTAGAGAAATGTATGTGAAGTGCCATTACTGCCTGCAAGCCTGGGAGAAATAAGCAGGGATACATTGTCATCATTAAAAATAAAAGAAAAAAAAGAAAGGTATAGCGATCTGGGCATTAATTCTGAATCACAGCTCTGCAGTATTAGCACACTCTACTAGGAAGATAAAAGAAAGCCTACAAGGATACTTCATATCCAATGCAAAAGTGTTTATTATTATTTATGCAGTTTACATTGATTTGATAACTGGAAAATAATTCACTGAAATACAATCAACACATGCACTACATTTTCCCATAACTATAAATCTAAATTTCACTATAAATTCAAATTCTACTGGAGCATGAACCCCAAGATTTAGGTGATTTCTGTTTTGTATATGCTGTGCATCACCATGTGAGGATCACCCTTGACCTTGACCAGGCAGACCAATGCCTTATTGGAACTTGGCAGCATTTTAACGACAACAACCTCCTCCAGAATGCAAACCTGGCCAGGCATTTGGGGGTTGCATACTCTATTAGATGTAACGTCTGTGTCTGATTTTGGCTGAGGAGCACAACTGCAGTCACAGTAACAGAGGAGCTTGCTGTATTTTGAACATGTTTTGAGACATTTTGAATTGCTTGAGGAAGCAGGCTTCTTTCTTCCTTTCACTTAGGAGGATTTCATAACAAGACCTACAAATGCCCAAAGCTTGGAGAGCAAAATGCTCTGAACTCACTACAGGGATATATACGAACAAGAAGAAATACAGAAAGGGTGCAGCTAGGTAAGCCATAAGTGACAGCAAACTGCAGCAGCTGAGGAATGATGGCTGGCAAAGCCTGTTGACTCAGAAAGATCCAAGTTCCAAGCAGTGCTCTGAAACAAAAGTCTTCCACCTTTTCCACGGTCCCTAAGCAGGGCTGTCTGTGGCTGTGTGCCCTCAGCTGAGTGCCCTCAGCTGAGTGTACAGCACTGCATGTGTATGAAATACATTTAGCTCTGCGTTTTTTCTCTCAGATAATCAGCTGCATGTTGCTACTTGTTTTGTAAAATTAGCTCCTGTTACTGAACAAAAAGCAAAGGAAGTAGAAAGCTCTTGTTCTCTCAACTGATTAAGAAAACTGGAAGACTGTAGAAATGCTGAATATTCTGTCAGAAGCCTAATAATCCCTGTAACTTTAGTAGGGTGGAGGAGAAACCATGGTAGTCAAGTTCCTAATCATGATCACTTTTAAATTTTCAAATCTCAGAGATCCCATTACACCTGGTAAGGAATTTAATTTTTCTAGAGGCTTCAAAGTGATCAGGTTGGCAAAATTGCTCAGCAGAACGTCTTATTTGTGTTTTATTCATAATAGTTCAGAAGTCATCTCAAGGCATCTACTGCTCCAAAATAGGTATGCATGTGTTCCGTGTACATCATGCTGTGCTCCTGTGCTTTGTGGTGAGAGGAATGGCTTGTTTGGCTCATGTACTGAGTATGTAGTACATGCACACACCATCCATGAATCTGTCATTTTGAAGTACACAGAAGTCTGGCAAGCATGCACCATGACTGGTTGATGGGGAGAAATGCTGAATTTCTATTTGCATTTTATTTGCAATACAATGATGATTTAATTTTTTTTTTTTTGCAGAAATTCAGTGGTACATTACATGTGCAAAAATACCTGAGATTTTTGTCAAAGCACACGCGTGTGTGTATATTATTTTTATTGATACTGGGGAAGAAAAATGAGAATTTGCATCTGCTTGACAGGGCAAGGAAGAAAATAAAAATGAAGTGGAAATCATCTTATATTAACAGCCCGAACTGCAATCTGCAATTCCATATTGAATCACCCTTGCAGATAGAGCACTCAAGAGACTATTCATTTTGTGTCTACCTCAACAAACCCAACGCTTCTTTTAAAACAAAGGAGCACAGCAGTGAAATCACATATAATGAAAGCTAGTGACTATTCAGCCAGACCTCCAAAAGTAAAAGAAACATCTAGAAAAAACAGATTATGAGATGAGAGACAAAGGAAAAGGCAGTAGCTGAGTATATATTAAAAACTCCACCAGCAAAAACTTTTGGTGATGCTTTTCTAAATAAGATGTGAAGGGCAGATGCTCCTTTTTTTTCATCATTTCATCCTATGTTGAGAATACCAGGGATGAAGTTCCTCTGACAGCTAGATGCACAGCAGCCCTTGCCATCTGGTATGTAAAGTGCATCAAGGCTCAGCACAGGAAGCAGAATGAACATCATGAAAACCTATTTTAAACAGTATTGTGCTGTAGCCAAGGAGAAATCTATGTGGAAGTTGAGGTGACAGTAGGATAAAAGATGGGAAAGCCCACAGACATAGGTCAGGGACAGGCACCTATTGAGTGGTATAGCCACCATGTGTGCACATGTGTATAACCACTCACTGGGTGTCTTTTTCTTTTCAATCTTCAGGAAGAGGCAGCCAGAGTTCTCGCCCACCAGCCAGTGTCCGTCGGCACACGTGCAGCTTTGAAAAATCCCTGCAGTGAATGTGTAAGAGAAGCTGCATGACAAAGAGTGGTTTTACCCCTTGCTTTCTTTTTCTCATTGGTTTATCATGTCTAATGATAGGACAAATGTGGTGCATGCCATTAAAGATGGGAAATTTGCTTATGTCCCCTTGTTTCAAACAATACTTTAAACATTGTCCAGATGTGATGAAGAGGACACTGAATAATTTTTTTGCAGCTTTTACTTTTTTATTTCTAATGCCTACAACTTTGCAAATACGTCCTCTTTTTTGTACTAATTTTATCTTCTTTTTCCATTTAGCCAACATTTTTCTCTTTTTTATAGTTTTGTATAGAGATGACATTATCCTGTGTGTTTTACATGGCGAGACACCTTTGCTGTGCACAGCTCTTGCTAACCTGTGCTTGTAAGCAAACTGCGGCTGCAGACCCAGCTGAAGGAACACAGAAAACACTTGTGTGGTAGGATTTGCAGAAAACAGGGAAATCACAAAAAGGCACATGTAAATAAAACCAGCAGGATTTGGCGTAGGAGCAAACAGCATCTCAAAATAATAGCAGTGAATCTTTTTTCTGGTGTAATTTCTGAAAGATGTTCAGATTCTGCATAATTCTGCATTCAGCAAACAATAGCGAAGTTCAGCTCTTCAGAAGCAAGAAGTGCAAATACAGCCCTCTCTGAGCAAACACAAACACGGTGGGGAAAACAAGTCAGCTGTTGCAAAAACAGAAAGGCTTCACCTCATTTCTTCCAGATCTGTGCTCATTTCCATCTGATAAGCAGCAGATGTGAAACAGTCCTGCTCCCTACCCCAGGGAAAATTGTGCAGTGACTCGGTGGAAAGATGCTTGTGATCCACTGACACAGCATTTTGAGCAGTGCTGCTTGCTGCAACCAGAGATGCTGTTGCACTGCTCTGAGCAGTGTAAAGCATTCTAGCTCTGTGCATGTCTCTGAGAGTCTGTGCAATTTGTGGACATGTAGCAATGATGTTAATTCAATCCAACCTGCCCTTCTGATTTGCAGATCAGAAGAAATCCACGAAATGCATCATACATTTGGAGGAGTAGTGATGTCTTTACACGGCTTGTGCAGCTACCAGATTTGGCACCCTGAAAGGAAAACTGTACACAGGCAGTGTAAGGAGCAGTACAAACATTTTGTTACTCGCTTCTAGTCAGAACAATATGCCCCTCTTTTCTGAGCTGGAACAAGTGCTGCAGATTCTCAGGGTACAGATCAGCAATTGTCTGTCTGGAAATTCAAATGAGAGTCCAGCACAGGCATACTATTAGGAGGCAAAAGCAAATGTAACAACAGATTCTATTTTAAAAAGCATGGTCACAAGCTGTGAAACTCCTGAGCACAGGGAAGGCTGAACCTCTTGCTTTTTGCATAACAGTGCTTGGAATTTTTTTTTCAGTTTGGAAAAAAAAAATTTCTTACCCACGTGAGCTCCTGAGAAACACCGCTGCTGGGACTCCAACCTGTCAACGGGTCTCCAAATGCTTGTGGCAGCTACCTTGATGAGAAAGGCTTTAAGAAGCAGCGGAGTTTTTCAGGCCTGCTGAGCATGAAGCTTGCTGTTTTGGCTTCTCTGCCCATCCCTGCCCCTCAGGCTTCCCTCTCCCTCCAGCCAGGGCTGATGTGTTCAGAGGCCTGGCAGTGCTGCACTGTGGCCCAGGGAAGGGCATGGCCTCCATCAGCAACCGACTGCCTGAGCTCCCTGTGGTCACGCAGCCCAGTTGGAGCAGCAGACAAGTGTCCATCGTATCACTAGCTGCCCACCACCACCACTTGGTCTCAAGCCTCAGTCTCATTCACCAGAACTCCAGCAGTTTGTAAATCCGGATTTTCCTTAGGAGGCCCTGCTTCACCACCCCAACATGCTGGAAATCACCATGTGTGCTATGGTTTCCCTCAGCTCCCAGTTACCAGCAAGTAGATGTAGAGTCTTGAAACTGTCTTGTGTTTTGATGCATATAATACTTAGTATGATTTTTTTTCACTAATGTTGGTCTCCATTATCTGTACAATCCTGGAGATGGTTAGAAATGCAGAATCATCAAAATATAGCATCATAAAATTTTATTAACATATTAAAAAAACCCAGAAGCATCAGCTCTGAGTTTCAGGGCTCTTTTCTTCTGAAGCCACACATTCGTTACCATGGAAACTTTCGGATACACCCAAAAAACCCACAGGCTTTATAGGCTGCTCTATCTACTGCAGCATATTAGGGAGAGCTGTACATTACAAACAAGAGGCCTCATGACTAAGCTTCCTGTGGCAACTTGGCTAAGTTTGCCACAGGGTTAAGCTGGCATGTTAAGGCAAGTCTGATGGCTCTTTAAGCCCTGTTTAAACTGTTGGGAGTTTATTTTATTCTCAAGTATACCAGAAAATCTGACAAGTTATAGTGGAAGAAGGACCTCATTGACCGCTACCCCTGCAAAGTTTGCACACTTTTTGGCAGAAAACATCCAGGGCAACAGGCTTTTCTGTTCATTAGGAACTACTTGTTCTCTGATACAGCTATTGACTAGGAAATATTCTGGGCATGCAATATAATTTGGCCCTTTTGTTGCTTCATTTAGGAGTCTCAGTTGGGCATCTCTATACCATGTGAAATACCTTTCAGCCTTGGTGCCAATGCCTTTGAGATGCCTGAAAAAAACGGAATATATTCAGATATTTTAGTTTTATCTCATGCACTCTATCCTATGTCCCCAGTGGTTTTTTATTGCTGTTCACTATACAGCTTTCAGCTTGTCAATATCTTTTTGGTAAAAAACATGGTGGCCCAAATAATTTTCCATCAGAACCACAGAGGATTACAGAAAGCAAGGAAAAACCTTCAACTGTCTTAATTACTATTAAACTGCATTCATAGGAAAGACTTCCTGATCTCTGCACCATGGTGTGCTGCTTTTGAGTGGGGAACACAGAATTCATGGGGAATTTCTGTGGTTTTATTATATTCAAAGTTCATTAATTAGTGCTTCTTATTCGACAGCAGCTCCATGGCATTTCTTTTGATGTAATGTTTTTTGAAGTTTGTTGATCTTCACAGCCTCCCAGTCATACAGACTAATTTGCCTTAGTTGCACCCGCCTACACTTTTTGTAAATGAATTTAATTCTAGCATTTTCTTCGTGTGTTCCTAAACTTTCCAGGTTCCTTTGCTCAAAACATTTTACTTTTCAGTTTTCAGGTTCTATCAACTGTGCTCCCTTCTGAGCCTGTCAGAATAAATGCTTCAGCTCAGTCATTGGCACTGGCTGCACTGTCATATACATTTATTTGAATGTGCAGCATGAGACACACCTTCAGCTAACACAAATGTTCTTCTCTGTTGATAACAGAGGACCTGTGATGATTTACACTATGCTTTTCCCATGCATTAACTTTATTATCCTTAAAAAATTAGAAAAGTGATTCAGTAGGATGAATTCATTCTGAATATTCTGTGGGGTTTACTTATTAATAAGAATAAAATAGATTCAAAATGTATTCACTACTAAGAGCACTTTTTAATTTCATTTTGATTTGCAGGTTTCTCATCTTCATTTCTTGAACACTGGATGAATTTTCTTGCTGTTTCTGACAAACTGTTTATTATCCTGAACTTTGTATTATCTATTAGATTGTTTTCTCAAAGCAACACTTTAGTAGTTATTTGATAACTTCTTCAAAATACCTAATGAACGCACAGGTGAACCAAATTTTTTCACTAATAATTAGATGATTGAAACTTTACACAGCTTCTGTATTTCAGATGAGACTACAGATTTCTAGTAGTAATTATAATTAGTAGTCAGACCTTCATACACATTATCAGTGTAATATTCTCACATTTCTGTTGAGCTAGGTAGGTTAGATCTGTGATACATGCTGAAGTTGTGGGACTTCAACTATACTGAAGAAATGTACTGACCATTTCTCTCACGACCCCCCACTCCCCCAAATTCACAGCTGTATAAAAGTGCCTATGTACATAAAAATTATTGTTAAGTCTCAAAGTGAATAAGTCTACTTATTTAGGGATATTTGGCTATATCTGAGCTGTTGGATTTGGAAGAGATTCCCTGCCCCTAGGGCCAGGTATGAGCCTAGCAGCAACCCAGTTCTCTGGTAGCACAGATATAAAGTGAGTGACCCCAGTCCTAGTTCCAGCTTTCCCCATCTGGGTGACCAAAGCAGAGAGTTGAGGGGGAATGCCAACCTCCGATCCTGCCCAAGGGTCTGACCCCAACCTGGAGATCCTGTGGATGGAAACCGGGACCTCATTGCAGGGTACTCAGCCTAGACATAGCTACTGCATCCACATTACAGACTGTATAATATTAATATTTCAATTTTAAAAATAGAAAAATACCCCAATTATCAATAGTCAATATACATTAGAAAGTCTATGTGTAACTCAGCTAAAGTAATACTCAACTTCTGCACTAGAGTAACTTATGAAGGAAATTAATATATTACATTTATTTGACATAAACCAGTGGCAAGACAGAGAGGTGAAAAGGCAGCTCTGGACCTGAGCTCACTCGCAACATCCCTAAGTATCATCAGGTTCTGCCCTGGCAAGACAGTGTGACAGCATTATATTTTCGTATATCTTGTGTAGTTGTTTTCATCATACATTTAAAGCAGTGCTCTAATTTACATAGAATATTGTGTCCAATGCCCAAGGAAATTTTGTCAAAAAAAAAAAGGAGGGGGAGGGGTGGGGAGCAACAAGGAAAAGTTAGGTAAGTAATTTAAATTTTCAGAAACACAAGTGGGAGGTTAAACTTTGCTCTAATTATACAGCATAACAAAAGCATTGGAGCCATGCTGTGAGAACTGTTTTAAGCTCCTCTTACCACCAAGATAGAAATTATAGTGTAAACGAGCTAAGGTTGAAGTTGGTTTGTTATTTTTTTTTACATCTAGGTGATTATATCAGGCAAAAATCCTGATAGGACACCAGGGACTGTGGTTGATGATGGCTCTCACTCATGAGAGAGTGCAGAGAAGTTTTAGAAACCTAGGTTTAAGAGATGAGTCCCTAGAATCAGCGTTCCAGAAGCTAGGCTTGCAGGAACACGCAGACCAGCATGGCTTGCTTTGCTAATGAGCATCAGGGCTGGCTGTGGCAGAGAGGAGCGGCTGCTCGGTGCCCTGGATTAAAATCTGCTCATTCCCTTAATCAAATTTCATACCCCAGTGGCCTTACTGAAATGGAGACAATAATGGAAGAGACCTTGGGGATACCAACAAAGCACCTGCAGTGTGCTGCAGTGCAGGTATTAGCCTTAAATTTTAGGCTTGTTAGCTTGGGCC
This sequence comes from Cnemophilus loriae, assembly GCA_013397755.1. Lineage (NCBI taxonomy): Eukaryota > Metazoa > Chordata > Aves > Passeriformes > Corvidae > Cnemophilus > Cnemophilus loriae. The sequence goes on along the minus strand of VZTF01008544.1, from coordinate 1,370,866 downwards.
CTGGGAACAGTGAGGTGGCAGCGGGACAGAGCTTTACTCAGGCTCATTACCACTTACGTGACTGAAGGGTTGGAGGAAGTTTGTAGTTGACTGACTGCCTCTCTGTGGGCAGGGCAGAAATTACTCCACTGGCTTCCCTAGGATGGCATCCATTAGTAACTGCTGTGTGGGGATGAGAAAGGTTTCGTCCAATGAACAGCTTTTGAACAAGGCATTTCCTTTTGTTCTTCGTCCCACTGCCTCCAAAGGCTGGTCACCTCTGTGTCAGTGCTCAGGGACAGCCCCGCATGTGCTGCGCTCGGGAACCAGCTGTCGGTGGCTGTAACTGTGCCCTGCTCACCGAAGGGAGGAGCAGAGTTTGGTGACTGGGCAGTACCTGACACTGACCTCCTCTGGTCGCTGGCAAGATAGTTCAGGGTTTGTTTCGGACTTAATTTTTGCTGACAAAGTTGATGGGCTTCTCAGTTTGCATTTTATGTTCATTCCTAAGATTTTATCATCACAGAAGGGACTGCCAGGGTATCCCAGTGCTTCCTTCTGGCTGTGGAATTTCAGTTACTGTAGTGACTACAAGGAGGTCGGTTGGGCCAAAGCATTGGTCTGGCAATGAAAGACAGGCAACATTTATTATTTCTCCTATAACCTCTTCCTCTGGTTAACTGCCATTTTTGCTTTAAAAAAACCAACAGCCTTATATACTAAATCTGTGCTCTGTGTCTTGTCTAACGCCACCAAGCTGGCTCAAATGACTGTATCACTCAGCAAGCTTGAGATTCTTCCTCAGCTCATGGCCACTTGGAGAAGATAGCAGATCACCACTCTGGCATCCTAAAAGGACAAAATGGGATGAGCTCTTAACAGGTCAAGGAATGTCTGTCCCTTCCTGTTTTAACAGGAAGGGCTCTTTCTCAAGCATTTTGCATAGCTGCATCTGAAGCCATTGTCGAACTTGTGGGTTCCAGGAGTTAACCTCATCAGAACACATATCACTCTGCTTAACTATTTCATGTGCTATCAACTAGGGATTTTTATGCATAAAAGGTTCAAGGCAAAAAAAAAAAAAAGACAAAGTTTCAGGCACACAGGACTCAATGGTGATTTAATTCTCTATGCTCTGGATCTCAGGTTATAACTTTGCTGGTGAAAGGATCAGAGAATTGCACAGCCTAACTTACCTTAGACCAATGGGACAATAATTTTTCACCTCAGAAGCATTTAGCCTCTAAGATGTAAAGAAACCTTTTCTATCCAATGTCTAAAGTAAGGCATCTTCAGAGTCCTGCAGTGTGGAGAGGAACCAACTGTTGTGGGCTACTTAGACTTGACATTGCTCCAAGGAAGTCAGCAAGGTCAGATCCTCCAGGAACTGGCAAGGGCAGGACTCTGTTCTTGACCTGAAACTGGATTTGAGTCTGGGGAACTCCTGGTCACAAGGAGGGGTCAGATTTTGAGCATCCGGAGATACTTAACAATGAACAGTGAGCTGTCTAACAAGTGATCGGCATGCCCTACTGTTGGGCAGGTATATTTTGAACCACAATCTCCGACTCGGGTGCATCAGTTCTTTTAAAGACTTTCAGCAAGTAACTATTACGATCTGAAGTTCTTTTCCATCTTGTTTAGTGTCTGTAATAAAGAAGGAAAGCTGAAAGTGCCTCAAAATTACTGCTCCAGAGTCATGCAGAGAGTATGTTATAAAGATCAAAGTATGTATTAAAAGAAAAATTTTGAATTACCAAAAATAGCAACAGCTCTGTTCATGAAACTAATAAAAACTCACACAAAAAATACAGTTACTTCTATTTTCTCCAAAATATAAAACCCATAGATAAAGCAGTGGTGAAAATTGAGAAAAAGCATCTAAATTCAAAATATGTTCTTGCCTATAAGCAAAAGCAAAACCCACTCCATGTGCTGATAGGATATCCAGGAATCTGCCTGAACACGTAGACTAGATGGGAGGATTTGAAGAAATAGTACTTGGAGTGTTACACTGGGTATACGCAAGTACAAACCTTAAGATCTCTTGAGACTCCAAGAAGTTCACTTCTATGCAGAAAGTGTGAAGTCTAAATCCTATGAGAAATTGACAGGAGAAAGGACAGAGTTAGGAAAGAGAAATAAATACATGGTGGACATGAACTGGGTAATCACCCTATTGATAAAACGAAGAAAACACCACTTGGTGCCATCTCGTCGCTGTGCAATTGAACATCAGGTTTTCAATACCCCAGCTGTGATCCAGCTTGGTGCCCTCTCTTGCCTTTGTGTGGAAAACCATCCCTTCTCCCGTTATGCCAGGCAGTTTATTTTCATCTTGACCTTCTCCAATGAATGCTTCCTTCAAAAGAGGAGATGGAGAATGGTGACCACGCAGTCAGGATTGTCATTGTTGCTTTGCACACGTGAGACGACTCCTTCTCTCACTGAGACTCAGTTCAGGTCTGAGCTTTTGCAGACTCATCTGTGCTTTTTGTCTAAATGTCAGTTAATGATATTCAAGATGGCTGCTCTTTGTTCCAGCATAACAAGTGCTTTTCTTGCATGTTAATTATGAATTCTGCCTGACTGTGTCAATCTCAGTGTGACCCCCTGCCAGCCATCCAGAAAGACAGAGCCCAGGTATTTCTATGACAGTCTTGGGACGCCACCTCAAAACGTGACTCATTAACAAGCTAGCAGTGCTTGGACATAGCAAGGAGAGCAAGTAGAGGGAAAGAGCTGGAACAATAACCTCAGGCAGATAATCCATGGATATTGTCAAACGGATCCCACAGAGAGCCACTGCAGCCCTACAGCTCTTTGTCATGAGGCCATTGGAGCCATGAGCAGTAAGGTCTGGCAAGCAAAGGCAAGGTGTGTCAGCAGCACCAGCTCTTCCCCAAGAGCAAGTTGGTACCAGACAAATCCTGATGAAATGGTTTGCTTACGTTTGGACATTGCAGTCCCAGCACAGTTTAAGCATGGCCATTGACTGGAGACTATGGAGAGTGCTACAGAAGAAAGAAGTGAGAAGAGCAGATTTTGAGAGTGAGGGAGAGAGAAATGAACTAAATAGGAGCAAGACTTGAAGACAGAGGTAGTGAGTTCCTTAAAATAGCTGTGCTTGCCTTTGATGTAAAATACAAAATCTTGGAAATAAAATGAGATAGAGACAAAACAGATGGTGTGAGGAGGGATTCAAAAGTGAGGCAATGCACCAGAACTAGATATGAAGAAATAAATGATGCAGAAGTGGACTTAGCATAAAAGGCAGCAGATAATCATCACATTTTTTAAGAAAAGCCTTTTTCAGTATTTGTAAGCTACAGCATCAGCAAAATACAATATGAGAGCACTTGACTTATTTTTCTCTCTACAAGAAGAGACTTGTTTTGAAGTTAAAGTAGACCAAATGTGTTTCTGTGTGAAGAGTTTGCAGTTCTTGGCATGTTAAAACATTACTTTAAAAATCTTTCACACCCAAGAGTTACATTCATTTGCTTATCTCTATAGCACTTAAAAAAAAAAAAAAGTCACACCACAGCTCATTTTGTTCAAAACAGGAATGCTTCTAAAACTTCATTCTTATCTTTTCATTGATCACTATAATATAGAGGTTTCTTTCTCCAGCTGGGAACTTGGCTTTTTTATTCTCTAGGTTAAAGGTCTAAATCCAAACATCTCCAGGTCCTACCAACTACATGCTTTGGGGAGTTATGAATTTTTTAGATTGCCCCTTTCATGTGCCCCAGTTCCCACAGAGGTGGTGAGTCACAGGTCCAGCATTTGGAGTCTGGAGTTGGAGATGAGCTTCCCAGCTTGGATCCACCTAAAATTCTTTACTTTTTTTTCTCCAGGAGTACTTACTGCTCGGCAGAAAAGTGACACATTGTCATGTACATTTCTTTTCTGTTTTGACAGGTTTACAATACTATTTGTGTTGCACCAGTCTCTTCCAGCTATGACAAAGTCAGTCAATCTCGGTTTTTTTATAAAATTCAAGTGGCAATTATTTACTCCTTAAAAAAGAGACCCATGAGAGTCTGAGCAAGGAAAGCAAAATGCTTAGAACAATACTGCAATACTGTAAGGGAAGCAATCTGCCCTGGTGTGTCCAGTAGCAGGAGGTGAGTTAGCTGTGCCAGCCTCCCACTCACTTTGTCTCCCATCTGCACCGCAGTCACAGGGTCTGAAATTTAATCCTTTGTTTGCTTCTGGTCCCTGAGGGATAAAACCCTGAGACAAGGCTGCTTCAAATAAATAATCTCAGAATTTCTCTCTGTCTCTGGTTTCCACCCAGATGATGTATTTTATAATTTGTGAACCACCTCTACTGCCTGACCTGCAATTAAACAGTTGCTTGGTCCTCTAATGCACTGCTCAGCTCCCTGTCCCACCAGCTGCTAACAAGCTGCCACTCAGCTTTGAGTGCTGCTCCCTTCAAGGGTACAGAGCAATGCAAAAATCTACAGTTCCTCAGAGTCAGACCTGACCCTCGGATCCTCACTCAGCCAAACTGCCTAGCGTTTTGATGGGACCCAGCCTGTCTGAGGAGTCAGAGGGTTTGACCCACCGTGGTCATGCTGCTGCTTGCTCCTCCTCCCACACAAACCAACTGTTTTCGGTCCCAGAATTTTAGCCTGGTTTGTAAATAACAGTCACTTGGGAAGAAGTGCATTTGCCTTCTACCTGACAGAGGCCCTGGGAGTCCTTTATTTCTTTGTTAGCTAATCTGTTTCTAAATGCAAAAGGAGGAGAGGGAACAAAATTAAAGGAGGGGTTAGCAACAATTTATCTCTCTACCCAGTTTGCCAAAGGCTATGACTGTGGGTTGTTTTTCTTCCAACTGCTTGAAAATATTTCCTATAAGCTGCAAATCAGGCTTAATTAAAGCTTTTCCTGTGACTTTTTTCCTGTTTTTTTTTCTTCCCCTCTGCAAAATGGTGAGCAAACCTAGATACCAAATGACAGCTCAAGTCCTCAAACCACAGATGGCTCTCCCAGAGCCCTTCCTGCAGGCTAGCCTTTCCAGGTTTGCTGTAGGATGGATAACCAACATCACTTTTGGATGAAAACCATAGTGTTGTTTTCTCATGTAGTATTTCTGGGAGGACATGAAAAACTGGAGGGGGGAGGTTTACTAATGAGGCAAAGCAATCAGTACTTTTGTAGGCTTGTTTGTTATACTGCCTGTGTCTTCGTAATGTAAATGCAAATAAACCATCTTTATTTTATTCATAGTTCTAATGGAAAGTCTGTGTCATGGTCTGAACCAGGTGGAAGACAAGATCCAAAGGGGGAACATACGTGGCACAGACTCTCAGTGCATGTGAAGAACCAGGAGACAGGGTGCAATCAGACAGCGGTGATCAAACCCCTCACTAAAGACTACCAAGGCCAAAGTCTGACTTTTACCGACATCAGCAGTAAAACTCTGTACAATGTGGTGGAGGAAGAAGACAGAGAGCCCGTTCGCCTCAACCAGTCCAGCAGTCCTTCCATGGTGGTGCACAGGCGGGTGGCAACAACCCCCCCGCTGCAGGCCACGGCGGAGGAAACCCAACTCTTCTTGCCTGAGCAGTCCCCCAAGACCCTGCCCCTGCAGCCACAGTCTCTCATGGACCAGCTGCAAGGAGTGGTCAACAAGTTTGCCACCGGCATCCCTGACTTCAACACTGTCCTCCCCACTCCTGGCTCAGGGAACGGTGTGCGGCCCCCCTGCCCGCCCCCGCCACCGCAGCAGCCGCCCCTGCAGCCTTTCCAGGTGGCTGCCTTCAGCGGGGAGCCCCTGTCTCCCCCGGCCGAGGAAGCAGACAGTGAGAAGGTGAAGCTCATTCAGGGATATGTGTATGAAAAGAACACAGAGGAGGAGGAGGACGAGGAGCCGGCAACCAGCAAACTGACTCTAGAAGACTCTCCAGCGCTGACGCCCCCGTCCCCTTTCCGGGATTCAGTGGCTTCAGGCAGCTCCGTGCCCAGCTCCCCTGTGTCGGAGTCGGTGCTCTGCACACCCCCAGATGTGACCTATGCCTCTGTCATCCTGAGGGATTATAAGCAAAGCTCGTCCACCCTGTAGATGCTGCAAGAGACAAGATGGGAAGGAGTTTGGCAGCTGCTCACTGGGAGGACTTGCGGAGACAAGTCTCCCAGGGCTGTGGGGAGAGAGAGAAGAGAACAAAGTGACAAATGACAGGGCAAAAATTTCATCCTGCACTTAAATAACTAAAATGAAAGAAAAAGAAAATAAAAAATCCATTCTGAGGGCTCAAGATTCTCTATCTGTTAAAAAAAAAATATTGTACTTTGGGAAAATGTTAGAAAACCATAACAAAGCACAAACTAAAGGGACAATTTCTATAGCAAAAAAATAAAAGGAATAAACACGCAGGAAAAAAATATAATCACACTTAGTCACACCCTCTCTTGGCAATGCTTGAAAAAGACTCTGGGAAGTGTGACCTGGAGAAGTCATTAGCACACCTCATGACTGCTGTCTGTCTGCTATGGGAGTAACACACCCAGGAGCTGAAAGGGCAGAGTGTGGTGCAGGGGAGCAAAGCTACTTGTATATGAGACATATATGCATAAATATTTTTTTCCTGGTTTCTACAGGTGGCATAACTCTGGAATGTTGTTTGGGGGAGAGGAGATGAGATAATGTGAAAGCACATGGCTCTTACTGACTCCTATCTGAACGATTTGTTCGTCATACTAGGCTGCTTTTTGGGGGATTTGGGCTTCTTTTAATGCTGATTGTGAACAGAGCGAGAAATACGATCAAGTTAACACTCAAGAAGTTTCTGAAGAAAGCCTTGCCATAGTACTTGTAATATGATAAGGACTTAGAAAAACTGCCCTTTTGTATAACGTTGCAAACCATGTGGCTAAACTGTTACACAACGTTTCCTGTAGCAGAACAATATTTATTGACTATCTTTTCATAAAACAACATATTTTGCCATGTCATTACATCATTCCTTTGTGTTACTTTGGAATCAAATGCATTGAGAAATAGCTGTTTACTTAGAGCAACAACTGTTAATCTGGAAGAAAGGCAATTCCACTCTGGGGGTTACGGAGCCTCCCGGCAAGAGAGTGAGCGTACGTTTGTGTATCTGTATGCGTGGGTACGGTATGTGTGAAGAGTAATGTCCAATAACTACCACTGGAAGATTGTCTTATATACTATGAATATTTTTATGTTTAAATCATGTTTTTATATCGCGTTGTTACAAATATTCGATAGATCTTTGAAGGTTTGTACGCTGTGCTAACACATCCTTTTTTTCATATACAAGCTGAGACAGTCGTTACCCTTATAATAGGGTGCTTTGTTTTGCAGATATTTTATGAAGTAGACGTATGGTATTAATAACCAGTGCATTGAGAACTTGTTATTTTACATGTTTTGCAGCAAGTGTGGATAACCAAAAAAAAAAAAAAAAAAAGAAAGAAAAAGAAAAAGAAAAAGGTCTGTTTTAGAAATCTTGCAGGTGAGAGACAGGAAAAGTAATTCAACTATTTCACTGCTTTAGATAATTTAAAATAAAATCAGATCAGGACAGGAAATTTCATCAGTGCTTAATGTGTGCACAACTTCCCAGGTTTTGCTATTGACAGTTCTTTTAAACTGTTTATGATGTTTAGTTGCATGTTCTTTCCTTATGCTTTCACTTCTTGTATTAAATATACAATATAGCATCTTAAAGGTCACTTCTAGGTGCTTGTAGTTCTGTCATTTATTCCTCCTCCCCCTCTATTTTTCATGTGTTTCCTAGAGATGGGCCTAATCCAAAGCTCCCTAATGACTGGCATGATCAAAGTCCAGGTCTAATTGCTGTGGCCTGAACTTGATTATAATGATGATTACCCTATTTATAAATGTGCTTATTATGTATACACAGGTCAGGATTTTAGCTGCTATGATCTTTGTTTGTGCTGCTGAATTCAGCTGAGGATGAGGATCTGTCCCTCTGTTCCACACTTTATTTCAAAAAATATTTTAAAGGAATCTCTTCCTGTTAATATAGTTGCAAACCTTGATTTTAACCATGCTTCTTCTGATTATTCTACCAGAGTTTTTCCAAGTACATCATAATTCTATTCTTTTTCTTTCTTTTCACTTGAATTTTAAGAAGTCCTGCTCATTAACAAGTCTTCTCTGAAGATCCAAATCTCATAATTTTTCCCTAATTATGCAGTATTGGTATTGGAAGGTTTGGCTCATGCTCAAAACCAGAGAGAGTCTTTCTTCCTCATCCTCTTTTCACAATGTTTGCTCCGTTCAGTATTACTTGTGGCCAACTGCTATCATCGTCTTGATGTGGAAAGCATGAAACGACTTTGCCCAAAGACACGTTTTTGTCTGTATATTGATGTCTCTGTAATGAAGTGAAGACACCTGAGGGTTAGCTGGTTGATTTTTTGTTCTGCTTGGGGCTTTTAGGGGGATATTTTTTGTTGCTGTTTCTTTTCATTAAAATGCTGATTATTCATTAAAGCAGTGAGAAAAATGTCGTATCTTTTTTGCTGATCACTGCACTGGCAATGAATTCTATCTTCTAATAATTGTAGTACAAGATCTGCTGTGCTGTTTCCAAAAACATACGTTGTCAGTAGCACAGGGCTGATACTAAGAAGCCAGTCTTTGAAGACCCAAGAGAGAAAAGTAAAAGAAATATAACAGATTTGTATAGACGAAGAGACGTCAATGTGGCAAGGTGTACTATCCTGTTTTCATATCTGTCTGTTTTGAACATATTAAGCACTGATTTTATTACTGCAATGTAATTATATCATGAGTAGGAGTTTTCTTGAAATTCAGTATATTAGCTTTTAGTTTGTAATTGTTAAAACTGGAAACATACACATACGTAAATATATCTAAAGAGCAAGAACTCACCTTGTGTATGCAGCTGTATGAGCTACAAAGCTTTCTGTAGAAGTTCTTTCTTTTGGTCTGTCAAATGCTTGATGAAAACTGCCTTTTTGTCAAAATGATCTTGAAAATGCTGTAAAATAAATATTTTCTATTTATTATTTAAAAATAGAATGCCAAAATTTTTAATTTTTTGGTTTTTGAGTAGAAAATAGTCATGTATAGTAATTCATTGTTCCAAGGCTTTTCAGCATCATGAATAAGAGATGGTGAGATATTTAAATGGAGGTAGGTATTGATTAAATTGTGTCATGGAGGTGAGATGGTAGAGGTTTGGGGGATTTTTCCTTAGATAAAAACCCCCAGCTTCTTGGCTTCCTAATAAAATTCAGAAGCACTGTAACTATGCATTCAGGCAGACAAATTGTAGAAGAAAATTCGATGGGAAATGACAGGAAATTTTGCTTCCCAAGGATGGGAAAACACCAGCCCTTCTCTGAAAATAGTCTTTGAGATGTCTGCTTCTCCCATCAGGGAAACTGAAACATGCTTTATTGACAGCTATAAATGATAGGCATTGATCCACCCCGGCATTTTGTGTTCTACCTTTACTGCTTTTTTGTACAGTAAAGTACTGGGACTCCTGACTCCTGCTCTGCAACTCACAAACGCTGTGGCTTTTGGTGACTCCTGAACTGCTCTGCGCCTCAGCAAGATGCTTTTTTGGAGTGCTGCTGGGATTTTGAGACACAAGTGGCACTAAACATAGACAATCTAGATCTTTTTATCTTTACACTTGTGAGTAGGCTTGTGGCTCATTTGTTTGGATCTGGCCTTGCAAGAGCCCATGTCTGAGGAGTCAGCCCACCTACAACTACTGCAGTGCAGGAGTACAGACAGTGACACTGCATTCAGTGGTAAGTGCCAAAAGTTTGGCCTCTTTGTTCATAGAGATTTTTCTTTTTTCTTATCGCCTTTTATTTTCGTTTTCAAAATCTATTCTGTCTATGTCTTAATAAAGGTTCTGCTGACCAAGTGTATTCAATTACAAAAATCCTCAGACAAACACAGCACTTACTCCCCTCCAGAGCACCCAGTGCAATGTTGCATAGGCTGCTGAAAAAAACATCTAAAGCAACTTTTCATAGGGTAAATGGATGACTGAATCAGAACCACAGAGCAGCAAAGCATGCTTGAGATTTAGTCTCCATCCTCCTGCCAAGGACAGAGTGTTGGCAGCTCCTCCAGCCCAGCCCATGCCTGTCCACCCAAGTTCTGCTCAATAACTTGGGTCTCCAGACTGGTGTCAGATACACTTTGCATGGAGTAAGTGGTTACCAAAAAAAGGCAGTGGAAATTTGGGCCCTGGACTTGTATTCATCACTCTTTAGACAAAAACAGGGGAGCAGGTTGCTAATATCTGTTCTATACAAGGTCTGAGTGACTGTTAAAAATGCTACTTATATGGGAGTGGGAAAAGTGTGGGTTTGCAGATTGCATTGTTGTGGTCGTTTTTTTTCCCAAATAAATGAGTCACTAGACACTTGGCAAGTATCTGTCTGCAAATCATTGGGAAGGAGAAGCAGACACTGTAGCCTATTTTTATCTGTGCAAGATTCCCAACAGGGATATTAGCAAAAGAGAAGATAAGGAATGCCATGCAGCCAAGTGCATGGTACTACCACAGGTCCCATATCTGGACCTGGACTCACATTTTGGCAAACCCTGCCAAAATGCAAGCTCCCAGGCAGAGATAGCAGAAGAGAGCAGGAGTGACTGGTTGCCATTTCCAGTGCAACAGGTAGATTGTATCCTACTAAAAAAACAAGAAAGCTGTTCCTTGCCTTTGCTAATTCAACTTCCAGGTCTCAGCAAATCACACAATCCCACAGCTCCCCTGAGAGAACAGGTTACTCTTAGGTACCAAGTAAGAGCATTTGTTTTCTACTTGGTTTCAAAGTGGGCGTAAGCAATGTATCTCTACAGAAGTAAAATATCGTTGTGAGTTGTGGGTTTCCATAACCAAAAGGCCTCTAGGTAGGTGGAGAAGCAGCTGGCACAGAAACCAGTGCAGACAGATAAGAGTTTAGGAGTGGTATGTATCTATGACATTTAATCCACCCACTTTATTTATTGCACAATGTGCAATGTGTAGGTGGCATGAGATCCATTCCCCCACCCACTCCACAGTATGGTGTGTGGGACTCCTACCTTCCCATGCTGCTTGGAGGCTGAACCAGGAACAGATCTGCAAGACCTCCCTCCTGGAAAGATGGTGAGCCTGGAGGACTGGCTCAGGGCAGGCGAGTCTCTGGTCGGTTCCCCATTTTCCTAACACAGGGTGTCTTTGCAATGCACCGAGAGTGTATTTTCCTTGCAAGCGTCACCTAGAGATGGGGGATTTCAGTGCTGTGGAATGCCTCAAAATAAGTCAATAGTTTAAAAGGAGCTGTTTCCCCAGCTGCCCTCCAACAGCCCATGGTGAGGTGTCTCCCACTACTGACAGACCTGTCAGTCCTACGGCCATAATCCAGGGAGTGATGAGCCATTTGCTTTCTGGAAAGCCCAGCAGCCCATGCTGCCAAATGTTGGTGGTGCACGTACAGCCTCGAGCAGGTGCTTGGTGGGAACTTCACACTGTTGCTCCCTGAGCTGCTGGTGCTCAGGGGTCTGAGTGGCATTGAGGGCTCACTGCGACCTTCACTGTTCTTAATGATACAGGGAAAGAGAAAGGGCAAAAGAAAGACAACTGCTTGTTTTTACCTCTCTTGCAAGAAAGGCAGGCAGGACTGTGCTGTGGAGCCAGCAGTGTATCCCTTATGGCTTCTGACAAAGTCCTGACAGCTCCTGTGATATGCATCTCGACAGACACAAAGATTTGGCCCTTCATTCTTTAGCTACTCTTGTTAGGTAACACTAAAATAGACGAACTGCAAAATTATCAAAACAAAATGTTTAAATACCACCACTGGGAGTGACGTCTCTCATGGAAGCTGAATCTGAGCAATGTTTTCAAAAACGTATGGTATAGGAGTCTTTTAATATGTCTTTCAGACTTGAAAATGCACTGACAAATCAATATCTTTATTTGGGGAAGGAAGCAAGAATGAGTGTGTTTTCCTGGGATGTGTGATACATGTTTTGTTTGAACACTTACATAGAACAATTAAACTGTATTTTAATTTGGCAGGCACTTTGGTAATTATTCAGATTTTTGCTGGAGATTTTTTTGGGGGTAGGGAGGAGTTGGATTGATTGTTTTTCTTTTCTGCTTAAAAATAATGCCTAGAATACTTAGCAAGATTATCAACTGTGCCAGGATTTTCATGTGCATCTGTGTGATGCTAATTTAGAAACTGAAGTCTCTAAGTGCCGAGATCCTCAATGTGTGTGAATCAGAGTTAAGTCCTGGATTATGTAATTTTCCTTGAGAAACTGGCTGAGTACCTGTGCTGCTAACTTCTGAGTTTCTTAAAGATTTGTTTCCCACCCCAAGCTCCATTTTGCAGTTGTGAGGATCTTCTTCTTATCTCTGTTTTTGAGGCTGCTGTTGCTCATTGTTCTTATCATTTGATGTGGTCCCTTTGCACCAGCTCTGGCACAACTGCAGGGGGAAGTGCCTGTCAGGCTGCAGTTCCCCAACAGTGCCATGAGATTTTCCTTCTGAGCTACATTTCCATTTTTGAGAGGTGGTTATGCTGCATGCCCTGCCCTCCAGCGTGCTGCTTGTGCTTCGGTAATATGGTTGTTCACTTTAAAAACAACAAAATGAGAAAGTTTTGCTCTCGTGTTGTCCCTGACATCAGGATTTACCCAGATGTGTGTATCTAGTGCTCACACATGGCAGTCTGGCACAAGTCACGCTCTTGGGCATGAACTTGGTGCATCACAGCCTGGCCCTCAGCTCTGTCTCCAGTTCAGCTCTTCATTCTTTTAGTGACTTCAGGATGTTCATCTACCCAAGGGTATTTCAAAGCTGCATAAAGGGAACTGGGTTCCAATTTACAATAGACACAAATGAAAACTGGGCATAGAAATCTTTTAGATACATTTAAAAACTCAGCCTGTCCTTCCTGCCAACTCAGGTCTGGACACAAGGGAGGGGTGTATAAATAAAAGAAGATTTACACAGCCCTTTTATACTCTTTCTCACCTTGATCTCAACACCAGTTCACTACCTGCTTATTCTTACCCAGCCCCTTTTTATAGCATACATGGCATAGCTGCGGAAGTGGCACCATCCAGTTCAATTTTGAATAATTTTGTCTTGGATCTCTCGTTTTCCTTATTTCCAGTTACCTCATGATCAGTGCTAAAGGAAGATTTGGGATGTCTGTGAAAGCTTGTAGAATAAAAAGATCACATAACGAGAAGGCACAACAGTCACATCAGCTGGGGCAAGCTTAGGTGCTGCAGCCTTATAAATCATCAAATAAGACCGCAGGCCTCAACACAGTTAAACCTCAGGAGGACAGAAACGCCAGCAGGTCTAAGGAGAGCTAATTTTCCCAGCAAGATCCAGGCTTTGAGTCTCACCTCCAGAATAATGCTGTGTTGTCAGACTGCAATACCATCATTTGCAAAACACTCAGAGCCTTTTTCTTCTTATTGATGGGTTGTTTGTTTAAGATAGCTATCACCATCGGTAGTGGCTGCTGTGCACAGACCTTTCCCCACCGCATACAAAACATACCAAGCCTTTCTCTCCTTAATGCTGGTTTTTAAGATCAGCTTTATCAGCTTCAGTGAGACGAATACCCTGCCCATGGCAGACTGGGCATGGGGCAGTGCTGGAGCAGGATCAGGACTCAGGTAGCAAAAGCTTTCTTGCACAGTGCACTGCTTTTAGACATTTGTGTTGTTTGTGTTTTCCTTCCGCATTTAGAGCTCTCTGAGCCTCAGCACCTCTGTTCATAGTGGCATGAACAACACACAGCTGGCAAAAACACCATAGCAAGCAGTATTTACTTTCTGACCTCAATCCCCTGGCTCAGTTGCTAGGACTTTCCCTTACCTATGTGCCCTATCTTCCTGTCACAAACAGCTTGTCGCCTGTGACACAAAGGAGCAAGCCCGAATGAAGAAGCAGAGGAGACAGACACTTTTCTGTGCAAAGGCCCCAGTGCCGAAGGCAGGTAGCCCTGGGAACACTGATTTACAGAGGCCAGGCACGTCCCACAGGAGAGTTCTCTATGTGCACAGGAGACAAGCTGCCCACACTGTCACACTGGCTGAGGATGTCAGACAGGACAAATGGAGCCCGCTCAGGCTCTTTGAGACCACAGGGGATTTCACAGGTGCTGTTCACCAATGCAATCAAGATCTACGTGTGACCAGTTTGGGACAAAGAGCTTTGAAAAGGGCAAGGATGGGAAGTTCTCCCTCGACATTCTCCTCCAAGGGACTCAGGTCATAGGGTCTGTGTGAGTGCAGGACTTGCTGCTGTGTCTGGGACAGCCTACAGCCCACCAAACCTCAGCCTCCCTTCACCTTCAGACCTTCCTGAGCTCCAGCCCTGGCTCTTCACAGTGTTTTATCTCCTTCCACAGGGGAAGATGCCTGCAGGGGCAGCTCTGGCTGTTTTGTTTGCTTGCTCCAGAGGTCTCTGCTGATGCATTTTCATCTGGCTTCTAAGCAAAATGCAAGCTGAAATGGGAACCAATGTTTGTCCCTGTGGGCACAGGAGCCACTGGGTCATCTGGCGTCCCTGTCCTGGCTGGGAAGGGAGAGCAATGGTGCCAATACCCAACCATGTGGGTATTGCACACACAGCACACAGTCAGAGGGAGAGAAGCTGCATGAAAAGCCTCTGTGAGTTGTTTCACTCTGATGTCTATGAAATCCTGTCTAAATCATGAAAATCCAGAGTTCTGACTGGGCTGGATGACAGAAGTGGTGCATGCTGTCCATTAGACCTTTATGTCTTGCTCCTTATGAGACAAGCTCAGACATCCCTGTCAGCTGAGGATTCTCTCTGAGTTTGTACTCACTGTCACAGCGGATCGCACTGGCAAAGACAACAGAAGGAAAACACAGAAGATAAGGGGTCCCATTAGGCAACAAGTGCATCTCTCAGCAAGAAGAGCTAATTCTTAAAACAGCTACTGGACTTAATAGCGGAGATGTTACAAGTTATTTCAGGATTCTTCTACTAATGCGTTAGGCTCAGTCCAGCCAAAGGCTGGGAGTAATTCTTAGCAAAGTATCAAGAAATGAGAAGACTCCTGGTCCTGTTGTAGTAACACCATGACAAGGATTTCTCCATCTTCTGCTTTTCTGACAAAATCTGAACCCTTTAATAACTTTTAAGTGGTACTCTCACACCCAAGTTTCACAAGGATGGTTAATGTCAAGTGACCAGGACACAGGAATAAGGATCCAGCTTCTAACATAAAAGTTACAGGACATAGTGGTAAAAAGTATTTTTCTTTTTTAATCCATATTTGAAAGTATAACTGCATCTGTAGAATAATTCAAAGGAAACTTGTATAGTTTCCTACCAGGAAAGGTTCACTGAAGCAGTGAAATAATAATTTTATTATTTAGTTTACCATATTGTAAAAAATAAGCCTCCTTCAAACTACTGGGTATATATAGAAATTGTATCACGGCTCTCACATGAGCTGGGGGGCACGTTAAGTCCTACCTGACCTAAAGAATAAAAGGGAGAGGATTCTCCAATTATGAGTCTTTTTCCTGAGGCACTTGGTCATGTTTTCTTCTCTACAAAAGCAACTACATATGAAGATTCAGTATGCAGGCCTTCCATGTTGCCTAACATATGATGAGTTCAGCTAAAGTCTGATGCTAGTCATCCGGTCAGGCCAGTTTTGCTAACTTTTCCAAATGCTCTCTCTCTTGCAGGCAACTCATACCTGCCATGAGTGGCTAACATGCAGTTATCAAGGTTAAGACAAAGAGTCCTCAACAGAAGGTTGGGTTTGATTTGCTTCCTTTATTTTGAGAGGAAAGCCCTGCGTAAAACCATCAAGAAATTACACTTTGCACCATATCTTTCCCTAGAAATACATAATTGGGTGTTTTTCAACAAAAGATTGAACTACATTTGTCTTCATCATTGACAATCACATCAAGCCATGATGAAAAGGTACTTACTGGTTTTAATGCAATAATTAAGAGACATAAGTCCACCCTTTAATTGTCAATAAACAGAACTTTACTGAAAAACAGGGAGTAAACAAATTTACCTTCTCATGCCTAATGAAACACTGAAGTTAGTCAAGAGAGATTTAAGCCTCATGAATATCTGCATTCTCTGTCATAAGTATCTCCGAGATTCTTTAAATTGACGGCATAGGATCTTACAGAATATGTGTTTACACTTGAGTAGCTTAGCCCCAAGTCCTTTCTGCCTCTGATATTCATGTCATTATTCATCCCGGTACAAGACACTCCAACTCTTCAAAGGCTTCTGGAAGGCTATGAGCACTCCTTTCCTAGAGCTTTACAGAGCATAAAATAGTTATGGATTCAGTCTGTCTGTAATGTAGTGTGTTTGTGTGGGATGTAGCACTGTCCTCCCCATTTGGCAGGTGAGGAGGCTGACACATCGTATACTAACACCAACATTTGCAAATATTTTCCTAAAGCTAAGCACTAAGTTCTTATTTTGACATTTAAAGACAAAAAAATTAGCCTGTTTCAGTTCTCGTCTTCTCCTGAAGTTAATGGCAGCTACAGATATTAAGCACATATATATAAAATGTGAGCTGTTGATCTCACTTCTAATGGTTTTAGGTACACTTCTGCAAAAATGTTTCAAACTATTGCTCCAAGGCAAGGATCGTGTAGCACAAATGAGGACCGGTGGCACTGAGCAGAAAGAGAAGAGATTCTTCTCTTTCTACCCTATGATTACTTGTCAATACTCACCTTGAACATGAAAACCTACACCAATGTGCCTTGGTATGATCTAGCCCCAGACCCAGCATCCTGGAATAGGGCATGCCCAAAGTAAGACTGATTATTCATCTGTAGTTCAGATTTCTTTTTTGACATTCCTTAGGTCAAAGCCTTCAGTTATATCAACCACATAACCATCTGCCATTTACAGGATCTCTCCCTTACTTGCAGTGCAGGGAGTGTGCTCAGATAGTGAGCAGCTTCCCAATGCTTTGTTGGTTTCCACTGATGAGAAGGTGAGCAAGCTTTCTTTATTCAAATTCTTTCAAATTAATCAAACTAATTTTATGTTGTAACTCTCCTGTGAGACACGGGACATAGTCACACAAAGATGTATATAAAACTGAGACAGGAAGAGAAGGGTCACACCATTAACTGTGGGTCCTCATTGTGGCCAAGCTGCTTCGATTTACATGACATTGTAATATTTTATAGAAGTCATACATAAGATCACAGCTTTGCTACTTTGGTACCACATATGACTGCCCAGAGCTGGAAATAAAGCCTAATGTTTTAACTGATGAAAGCCACTTGTCTGATGTCTTTCAATTCCCCTCTTCATTTACTACATGATTTTCATTTACCACATAATTTTAATTTACTACGTGAACCTGATTCATTCCTAAAACCAGTTCATCCTGTTAATAGAAAAATAGCCCATAGGAAAATGGTGTTTGCTCCCATCTTTAAAAGCTGCCTTCACTTGTCTATACAAAAGGGACAAAACAAGGTTATGCTTTTTAAGCATGTTAGTATTGTTCATATGGGAAGAATTGACCATCTTTTTCAAGCTGTAACATGGCCTGGGTTTGCACTCAGCAGCAGAGCAGCACTAGCCTCGTGGCTGCTGTTCATGGTTTGGGCTGTGTTGATTCATTGCTCAGTCCTTGCAGTACCTGAGTGGCGACACGGGATTCTCACCCCCACTGGGTGCTTTTTCCAGGGAGTTTACAGCATGTGTTGGGATCCCTGGCTCACTCTGGGAGAAGTGATCTTTGTGTCAGATGTGTCTGCATCCCCACTGATCTCCTAGAACTGCTCTGCTCCAGGGAGAGGGTCCCAGTCTCAATGCCCCAGTACCTCACACCCCCCTGGCAGACACAGCACAGGCCTAATCCCCATAGTAAATTCAGACAAATTTCAGTGCTTGTTAAAGAAAATGTTGGATGTATTTTTTTTTTAAGTGACAAAAGGAAGTATTTTATTTAAACTTTTAGAATTTGAGATTGGTTGCACTGTTGGAAAATCACAGCCCAAATAATTTAACAACGTTTCAAGCAGCTTCAAGCAAAATCTTACAGCAGGAGATGCTCTAAAGCTTTAAGGCAATGCCAACTAGCATTCCTCAGCAACACATGTTGGAGTAGACCGTCAGCCAAATTCAGAAGTAAAGGAAAGCACCTTTGCTGCTCTAATTCCTGTTCAGTGGCATATTTTTTTGCAATCTCAAACTACTGTCAAGCAGTCTTTCTGGTTGAAAATCTAGATGCATCCATTATCCCCTGACGTTTATTGTGACAGCGTGCTATTAAGATGACAGAAAAGTTATTCATCTGGGAATCACTTGACAATATAAATAGCGCTCTTTTCAGCTTTTGTTGCCACTACAATTAATCAAGGGAGAGGCAGTCAGTTTGTTTTTTGGCTTTTTTTTTGCTTATGCTATAGTTAATTTAAGAAATCTGGCAACTTCCTTTGCTAAGTAGTGCAAGTTTTGATATTCCATCCCATTATAAGGCCAGTTTTTATCAATTTACCAAGAAGGATTCTGCAGTACCTTTGAACAGTGTCCCATGCTCAGACTTAATGGGCAAGACACAAAATGAAGGATCTAAAAAATGCAGCAAAGACTGATAAAGCTCCTTTTTTCCCATATCTAGTTACATGCGCAGACACTGGCAGCCATGCACATCCAGCCCGTCCCGTGTGACAGCATTCCCATCCGTTTCCCTTCGGTTTAGTTACACGTATGTGCAGTGGGGCCCTGGCATTTCATCAGATGCTTTCTGTGGAAGGGAGCCTGAGCTGCTGGGGAATGATGTAAGAAGTCACAGAGCAGCCATCAGGTCTCTGGTGCCTCTGTTTTGGTGAAATAGATGACAGATTTATGAGAACACCAAAAAGTTCTAACATTTTACTTCATAATCCATGTTATTTGTGAGAATGCTACTTAACTAGTGCAGATAAATTTAACATGATATATTAGTCTCTAATGGATCATTTATAAATGGAAAATAATTGGTATCGTCAACTTCTTATTTTCTCACATCTAAAAGAAGAGTCAGTGAACTTCTCTATGGGAAGGAGAAACCTTCCCATCTGTAATCTGAAAAGAAAGAGAAATCAAATAGTACTATGGTTCAAAAATGGGATAAAAGATATCCCATGTTCATTAAGACAGACAAGCATCTTAGTGAAGAAAAACAGGGAGAAAAAAAAGACAAAATGCTGTGAACTCTGGTTACTTTGGCAATTTCCTTATAGCTTTAGCAACATATCAGAAGTAAGGGACAAAAAAATCAGGATTTTTAATATTTTAATTAAACCTTTCATCAGCTTAAAAAGATTCCATCTCTTCACCCTTTCACTCACCTGCACTTAATGGAAATGTGTATATATCAACCAATAGGAAAGTAATAAATAAATAAATAGATAAATAAATAAAATGGCATTTTAAGTAATTTGCAAGTACACAGCAAGTGGTATTGGGGGTAATCAGGAAGAAACAGGAGATGTGGTTTTATCTTTTTGCATGGATGCTCCTTCCCTTTTTCTCTTATTTTGCGATTCTCTCTGAATTGCAAATTTTATCCTATAGATGGGCAACCTGGCGCATTTTTGGATTCCATTAATGCAGAGCTCATTACTCCTGAATAAATAAGTAAGGTTTCTGTTATTGGAAGGTAGAAAACCAGAGTCTTTTGTGTGAATCCATTTTGACTGACGTATCTAACCTACAGGGTCAGTGGGATATACAGGTAAATCACTCATATTCAGTGGAATTCGTAAAAAGGTCATTGATCAGACACTGTGGTCTCATAACATCACAAAGAAGGCAGTCTTTTATTATTCCACAGTGATGCACTGAGACTCCAGACATCCGTGGGGAGTCTTCCAGCACACTCTCTCCATAGGGTGCCAATGTACACATGCAGTTGAATGCCAGACCTCTTTTCATCTGGGGTTATTCACAAAGCGTGGTTGGTGATACATAATGCGAGGCTGACAGAGCTGGCAGTATCCTCTTAACAAAAAAAGTCTGAGGTGAAAAAAAATGAAGCATTTTCACAGTTCAAAAAAGAAAAACTTCAAAAAGATTTCAGAAAGTATTATCTTGGCTGCGCTCCCAAGCACTTGAGAGCTGACTGCCAAAGTATTAAGTCTCCAGTGAGATAAAAATATCTGTTCATGCACACACACACACACATTCAATATGCATCTAAAGACCTATTCAAATAATATTAAATGATTCAAACTGGCACACGCATGAAGCCTGCAGAGAATATGGCAATCCCTTCAGTAACTGTTGCCTTGTCCACAGAAACTTTGCCAGAGTGAGATTCTATAAAAATCCAAGCTCCAAGCACATCTCTGCCTTACTGCCACAGCACAGGAGGCATCTCTTCCAACAAGACTTACAGCTTCTTTCCAAATTTAGGGCACAATGTATCCTGCAACACATTACCTCCCACACTAATAGAGAGACTGCAAACACAGGTAATCATGTTTTTCAGTTATTAGTTTGTAATAACTGTGGAAACTTGCTGTGAGTTCATTTATTAATTAATATTTATTTGCTAAGTATGTTCTGAAGGCAACTGTCGCTTTTACCACTGCCCTGCTTCCAGTATAATTTTACTATGACACCACTGAAAAATCCTCTTTTCCCAAAAAGAGAATGAATACCATAAATTTCAGGCAAAGGAATACTGTCTAAAGGCACAGTCCTAAAGTTCTAAAGACACCATCAAGCTCATGGTTCTAGCGGTTCTTCTCTTGGTAAACAAGAAGATAAACAGCAAGTGTGACTGTAAATGTGGGGACTAGTAAAATCAGTTTTTGGCCACAACATGCAACAAGCCCGGAAGCTTTGCAAGTGGCCACGTGGCCATAACCTTAAACTTCACACCTCCTTAGTGTTTACTAAATGTCTCTCTTCTGAACCTTGGAGAGAGAACAGGGGTTTAATGAAGACAGGTGGGACCTGGAACTGACAAAGCAATATCTTTTCCTCCTGAATAAATATTTCATTAGAAGTTCCATGCCAGTCAACCACTTGTAAGTCAGGATGAGATAGGGAGAATTCTGTACTAAGTAGTTAAGTGGCTTGCATAGAGAGATACATTACCACTTTTTTATATCACAGGACACATCATAACTTAAAAAAATTACGTGAAAGGATAAGTAAGCGAGAGAATTCTCTATGCCTCCAGGCCAAGCAGAGCACTGGCTGCTCCATTAAAATATCTAATTGTGAAGCTTCATACATTCATCCAGAATCTGAATGTGCGTAGGCTTCTTTCTCCAGGTAAAACTGCTCAGAACTGTGCATCTTGCTTAATTTGAGGAGGATACAGCACATTTAAAATTGTCCACATGGAATATTCCTCAGTACTGAGGAGCTACCATCATTTTGCATGAAGAAACTACAGAAGTGTTTTGCTTTAGAGTGGTTTGGCTCCTAATCTGCATCTGCCTGCGCCTGATGAAAGCTGTAGTTTGAAAGCTTTGAGTTTTCTTTATCATCCATAGACAAAGCCTTGTACCAAGCCCTGTATCTTCCCACTATGCCATGGTTTCCTTTCTCCGCATTTTCAGTCAGAGTAAAGGCAGCATCTGATGTACATCTCTCACCATCTGCAGCAGCAGTTTGCTATTTATATGTTTATGATTGCACTGCTGGTGCTGAGGTCAGGGTGGCTGTATGGATTTTGCAGAAGGAAACATTCCGATAAAAACTACGAGACATGAGAAACTGTACGATGTTTATAATCTTTGTGTCAACATTTGGTAATTGGATTTATAATGACACAATTGACAAGGTATTAGCTAAAACACCTGTTGAGAACAAGACAAATGGCCAGTCTAGACTGAAGAGGAGGGTATTGCAAAAATGAGGGATTGGATGATGTTATTGCCTTTGGAGATTAGCTTAGAACTGCTGAAACACCCAGCTACTCTTTCTTGTATTTCCAAATTGCTATGTGAACCTGATAGTGAGATACTGAGTCTAAAGATTACATAATAGTAGAAACAAATACATTTTTCATTCTCTTTTTAGTGTAAAAAGTGAACTTTAAAATTATTAATGTCATTTGGATGAAATAATTCAAAAACTCTTTTAGTAAAAGAAAAAATGTATTGCCATTATATATTTTGGTGCTAGAATAAGTGAAGGCACGTGTGCTTTAATTATGTGCTGTAATTTGGACCACAATTAAATCATTCAGTTTTTAATTCAGCCACTCCACTATTTTGGTGTTTAGATTCAAACAAACAAACAAAAAAACCCAACAAAACAACCAAAAAGCTACAAAACAAAACAAACAAAAAAGAAGTCAGACATGAGCTTCTGTTAGATAGACAATATTTCACAGGAGGACTGACAAAAGCAAAGATCTCACCGGTTTGTTTATAAAGCATAGTATAATTTGAATCTAAGCTGAGCAAGATCACCCGTCAAAAACTTTTGTCCTTCTGATGTCAGTTCAACAGACTGCAACATTAATATGCAAAGGTCGCAGATCGAAGTGTACAATTAACAGCAACATTTGAACTGCCATTTTTATTAAAGGCATCAGTACTCTTTGAAAGGCAATTCCAAACATAGGCACAGGAATAATTTAAGACATGATTTAAAAAGCACAGGGTGGTAAATCACTTTTTTTTTTTTTTAATAGAAAGAAGGCCATTAGCTTTTGCACACAATCTGCTTTCATAAGAGTACTTGGAATCCACAGTCTGAGTTTGTCCATGATAATGTTCTTAACAATGTTTCTTCCATCTATGTTACCCCAAAGAACAATTTCTTCTTGAGTTTGGAAGCTGGCTTTTCAGAATCACACCAACATTCCAGTAAGGATAAAGGCTTTTGCAGGTGAGAAGGCAGCTCAGCATTACAGAGCTCTCCTTCCACACGAGCTTCTCAGATGGGAGTTTGAGACATTGCTGTGGGTTTGATCTTGCTTCTTTCCAAGTGCAACAAGTTTACCAATACCCGGGAATTTGCTTTCAGGGTACCTGGTACTGTATGACCTTTCAAATTCACTCCACATTTACTGCAACCATCATGTGGAGCAGGTCAGAAGTGTTCTAATTACGGTGGCTGCAATCAGGCCATTTGAAGAACGCAGCAAATGTGACAAGGACAATTGTTGGGTTCAAGTGTCAGGCAGCAGCAGGAAGGGGTGAGGCTTCTGCAGCTCCAGCTCAACGTGTGCTGCTGTACGCAGGAGCCCCAGTGGCTACAGGGATGCTAAAGAGAATAAATCAGATCTGATATCTGGCCCTGAATCATACTGGAGCAGCACAGCTCGAACATCTAAAGTTAAAATTCCTTATTCTCCAACACAGTCTTGTCATACTTGGATTATGTTTGGGGATGGCTCCTGTCCCATGCTGGTGTTTGACCAGCACCAAGTAACTGCTCGGTTCAGGCATGTACCAAAAAACAAGATGGCGTCTTCCTTAATTTTGCTTTTATAAGAAAAAATACTAACAGTTCAGCTCACGGAGTTCCTTAGTCCTTGAAATGGGTTGGTTTGAGATTGACAAACTTAAGAAATGCAAAAATTTATATGTTAGAGGAACACTTAGAGAACTGTACTTGAGTGGTGGTGGGAGCATAAGTCTCTTTAATTTGCTGTGTATTTTAGTGCCATGCACAAACCAAAAATTTATTCTGCTCAGTCACTGGCATTTTTTAGAGGATACATGACAATAGGTATCAGCTGCAGCAAAAATTTCAGTGAAAGCTTGCTGGAAGCCAAAGCAGATAGAAAGACCAATCTGTAGATTAGCATTTCAGTGTTATTATTCTCCCAGCTGTGCAGATGGTGGTTTGCCTAGTGCCCACTCTTTTCAGGCACTGGCCGTAGTTTCAGGCACTATCCATGCCTTATCTCATTTGCATCATTTTAATTTAAAACAATAGTCTTTAAATTTCACAACATTTTCCCTCTCAAAGGTGCCAGAATGACCTGGATAGTGGCAGACATCTGGAGAAAAATACAGACAAAATCTGGAAGTGCTACAGATTATGCTTACTCAAGCTCCAAGATTTCCAGTTGTCTCTGGTTTAAAACTTTCTTCTCTCCCCAGAGGAGGTATATATTTCAGTGCACTTCCATGCTTCTGAAACCACGGATGCCAAGAGCAAAGCCGATTACTCTCTGAGTCAGGAGGAATTGGGTTACTGATCTCAGTACTCAATAGGTGCTGTGACCTGCTCTACAGAGAACCAGTCTTGTTGATCAGATACACTTTTCTATACTGAAAGTCTGAAAATATTTTCATTTATGGAGACTACTCTGTTGATTTATTTTTATTGACACTACAGGATTTCAAAGTCTGCCAAGAGGTTGAAGTCCTGGAAATTGTGGCCAGCTTGATACAAAGCTCCTGGACCCAAGAGACACTGGATATTAAAGAGAGAGGCAGGTGCAGGAAACAAAGCTTGGCATGACAGATTATCCATCACATGTGGCAGGGACAGGAAATGGCACCTCCAAGAGAGCAGCAGTACCCAGCAGCTGTGGATGGGCTATGTAGAGGCCAGCCAGCATCAACCTGCTGTCAAGAAAAAACAGCTCTCAGAAACTCCTGGTTTCCCTTGTGCTTGGATAAAATGCTCACCACGGCCCTCCTTGTTGTTAGTGCAGAAAACAATTCTTCTCTGCCTGTTTCTCACCTGCCCTTTAACTCACCAGGATTCTTATCAGCATGATGTAGTTTTCAGTCCAAACATGAAATCATAGCTAGCTTCTGTGCCAGTGTGATGGTGTGACTTTGAGCCCATGCCTGTGACTGCACTTGGAGGCAGATATCTGGCAGCATTATCTACATGTGGCCGCACTGGAATGTGTTTTGCCCTCCTTGGGAGCACAGCCATCCACCCCCTGCACTGCTCCTGTAAGCATCCCAGCAGGCGAGGCTAGAAGGAAGACTGTAGACTTTTACACCCTTCTGCATAAGTAGCTGTGAATTTTCAGCTAGAAGGAACACCGCCAGTGGTATTTTTAGTTTCCACAGTGTAACTGCTACTATTTTCCATAGTGTTCTATTACTTTTCCAAAAGGCGAAGACCAAAGACAAACAGATGTTGCAGTGTGTTCAAGGGTCCATCTTCAGTGGGTGTTAGGAGCTGCTCATAGAAAACATTGCCAGAGATGTTTTCATGTTGAATGAACTCCACGAGGTATCTGGGTGGAAAACACAGCATATAGGAGGTATCATGCTGAAATCCACTGCATAATTCTGGCCACTTCCTTTCTTTTGAGCCATATGATGCACCGGGCTGTGTGACTCGGTACAGCTCAAGTTCAATACATAGAAGACAAATAGCAACAGGCAGAGAAATCTCTCTGTCTCTTAACTCTAGTCACTTAGCAAGTGAACAGTTGATTTTTTTTTAAATACAAAATAGTGTCCAGATGAGTCCTTGGCTATGACTCACCTTCCAATACGAAGTAATACAAGAAACCTTCATTTAAGGTCCTATTCTGAATTAAGAGGTTCTCCCTTCTATTATATTGCCTATACTTATATTGCCTGACAATTAGTATTATTGTAATATTATACTGATTATGAACAGAAAAACCACTGTAGGTGCAACTACTTTCTCACAAATTTTCATCAAAACAGAAATATCGATTTCTTAGAGTTTCAGCTAATTAGTTTCCAACCAAAACTAATTTCTTAAATACCTTCTCAGTCATTCCTATCTAAAAATTATTATCGAGTTCCAGGTAATGCATGTATAAGCCTTAATATTTGCAGGAAAACCAGGGTTGTAAGACAGCCTTGGACCCAGGGTCAGTATGGCACTGGTGCCACATTTATCTCCCAGCTCTGAAGTTTACGTCCTCTTCACAAACAAGCATGCCTTTTCTTCAAATATATTTGATTGGAGTTCATATCCATGTTATAAATACATACAGGTTAAGCTATTTTGCTTTTTGTTCCAAGAGAAAAAAGGAAGCAGAAATACTTAGGGGGGAAAAGCCAAACAAATCCAAACTCAAAGCATTTTATATAATCTTTTTCACGAAACTTCTAATGCTCTAAGTGCTAGTACTTTTCCTAACATTCTGATGGTTAAATGGTTCAACTTTCTGATGTAAAGGTCTTTTACCTAAATTTCCTTTTACTTAATTTTCTAAGTACTCAGAATACTCAAAATGGGATTTAAAAAATCTTTTTTATATTATTATTTTTCTGGAAAACATTTTTCAATTTATCCAACCTGAAATGAAGTGAAAATCTAGTTCAGTACTGTTTGCTCTGTTGATAACTGACTTTGTGCAAGTAACATCACCTGGTGTTCAGTTTATCTTCTATCGAATGAGAACAACAATCCTTCATAATCCTGTTTCTCTCTTTGTCTCTTTGGCAGAGAGACTCCACTGTGCTCAGGGATCCCAGGGAATGCCCATCCTCCAAGTGTTGTTGGACTTAATATAATAATAAATTTAATATCACAACAGTCTTTCTGTTGCCTGATCAAGTATTTTCAGAGAGCTTCTCAGTATGTTTAAAACTGAGTAAAGCTTTCATTTTGCCCTTATGAGATAGCCATTCCAGATTAAAACTACTTTATTTTGACCTTATTTTCATAATTATGTTAAGGTTTTGTCATATTCACTTTCATTAAACTGAATTAAGTCTTCACTTTATTAAACTGTGATTCCCTTAGGTTAGGAGAGAGGAATTACAATGGCACGTGAATATTTCAATATTAAACTGACTTCTTTTTGCTCAGAGCTTTATTATTTAATAATTTTAAGATTCTTTCCAGCGATAAAAAAAATCCAGTTTCTTAGTATCACTCATCCCTACAAGATTTAGCAGTAAGTTTCTTAAAAATAAAAGCAGCAACATTACAAAAGCACCAGAATGCATTTATACATGGTACTCACCTAGAGATACATGAGGGCTGCCTAGCCTTGAGTATTGTGATCGT
The DNA here is from genome assembly GCA_013397755.1 of Cnemophilus loriae. Taxonomy (NCBI): domain Eukaryota; kingdom Metazoa; phylum Chordata; class Aves; order Passeriformes; family Corvidae; genus Cnemophilus; species Cnemophilus loriae. The sequence continues at coordinate 1,343,903 of VZTF01008544.1, read as the reverse complement.
CCTGTGGCTACAACACAGGGCTGTGTCCTGCTCCTAAATTTTCTTCAGACCTGCTCTGCAAACCTTGTTACATCACTGTAGCTTTTTGAAAACTCATCTATTCATATGTGAAAGGATCAGACTGATAACATCTCGGTTGTAAGTGCTGTATTTGTTGACTATTCCTGAGTTCCAGCTCTTCAAGGCATCCATTGCAATTTCCTGATCATTTTTAGACTAAAATGTATTCTGTGAGTTCTCAGTAAGATATGCACAGTATGTTGCAAAATAAACTCCAACCATGGAAGGGATGTTGCTGGGTGACCTTAATCACTAAGTGGATGAAAATGCCTGTATAAAAACTTTTGATGAGGGTTACTCGATACACAATTTGTCTCTTTGGTCATGATCCAAAGCTTATTTAGCTCAGTGCTCAGTGCAAAGGCTGCCTACATAGGATTTAGATTATAGTCTGCATCTCCATTGAATCCTTTCAGCCACTCTCCTCTTTCAGACAATCTCAGCTTCATTTATCTGATACTTGTTTCTTGTCATGTCTTAGTTCCCCTTTTGCTTCAAAGTGCCTGTGGCGTATTATCTACTTATCCTCTTAATAAAATATTCTTGTGTTTTCTGCATCCAGGAGATATTTAAAAACAACAAAAGGCCCAAATATTTATTCTCACTGTAAGTAGTATGCAATTTTATTCAAAAAGTTTAAGTAATCATAGAGTCGAAACCAAAGGCAATGAATGACCTGATATAGATCTCTGATTCTCATCTTTGTGCGGCGCAGCCCCGCTGGAGAAATGCCTTCCTGAGGTTCAGAGTTCTTTGCTGGACTGATTCCAGCTCCTCCCTCATTCCCACAGGAGCTGCTGCTTTGGCTCCTCAGAGTTCCCCTCCAGATGTGCAGGGCAGAGGCAGCTGAGCTGGTCTTGCACTTCCCTTATCCCTTGGGAGTGGTGCGGCAAAGATCTTAAGCTTGCACTACGGAGACTCTACTGCTGTAACTAATTTACATTGTAGATGTCAGCAGGCTAGGGAGGACTGGGGTAATATTATAAATAAGAATGATCACAGTGCTTTGCTCTGAATTGACAAATAGGTGGGAAAAAGCTTATCAGAACAGATGGCTTGACGCGTACAAAAAATACTTTGTGAATACGTGATGAGACATGACAGTGCTTATTGTTTCACACACCCAGATTTCGATGGCAGTAGCGATACCAAAATTTTTGAATTGTGAACAAGACTTCTTCTGCAAAGCTCCTGAGTGGAAACTTAGCATATATGAATAGCTTCCCCGTGGGTCTGGTTGCGCCAGCCACACAGATAACATAAGTGGAGCTGACAAAAGTTACCTTCCTTCTATACAGTTACATCTGCCAAGGGGGCCTGGTTGCAGAGTGTCACCCAGTAAGGCGACACAGCTCTGCAGCACCAGCTGATGCTGTTACCCCGCATAGCTCACACTAGACCTACCCCCCAAAGAAGCAGCGTTCGGTCTGGACACACCCTCAGGATTTAGATCCAGCTTTAACCTTAGTAGCGCACTGTAAAAGTTAAGTCAGCCTGTAAAAACAGCAGACATAGTTGATCCGTCATTCTCAGAATAATTGGGAAGTATTTGTCCCGACAGCTGTGAAACTAGACCTTATCCCTTAAGAAGTCAAATGATTTGTTCAAATGCTGTGTTCAGGCACTTCTACCAGAGAGCTGTTTAGCCCAGCAATGGCTGACCTTGCATCAGCAGAAGATCCTTGTCCCATTTTAGTCAGTGACAAGAATGTCAGGGAGGCACAATAATAGGAAAGATCTCCATTAATCAAACAGAAGTGTTGGCATCTTCCCTTCCTCAGAAAAACTGCTGTGCAAATAGAGTCAAATTAGTGATAGGAAGAAAACAAAGGACGAGGAACACTTTTTGTCTGACGTAAAATAGGAAGTTATAAATGTGTTGGTTTTGCCAATGATTTGGTTTTGCTACAGTTGATCATAAAAGCAGAATCATCCTCCTCTCTGGGGATCTTGTGCCTTTTTTAATGTGGGTGGGGATATCTCTTTGTCTAAATTGTCAACAAGTAGGAAAAAGAATATGAACTCTGTACTTAAAATACCTCAGAATTGTCTAAAAAAGATAAAAGCTGTCATAATACTTTCAGGACAAAAAATGGGAAAGATGGGAGAAAACTGGAGTGTGGTTACAGTTACAGTTGCTTTTTGTGTGAACATCACTTTGCTCTTGGGGGAAAAAAATCACAGAAATGAGAGGTTTATAAAATACTATCTAATTTCCTATATTTCATAATGCTCAGGCACAAGTTTGCCTTCACCTCTTCCACAATTCTGAAAAATTATCACTCTCTGACAGTTCTAACATTAAAACTAATTAGCAATATTATGGCTCTCCTCGTCTGTCTCTTGACTACAGTTCAATAGCTGAACATGTGCATATAAACTTTGAACACAAGTAATGAAGTGACAATGTGCTATAACAACATGATAATTAGATATGTCATTGGTGCTTCAGTCTTCTGTAAGTTGGGTCATAGAGAGAAGATGTCAGATTACTGGAAAGAAATGTGACATCGTGAATGAAAAATTATCATAACCTGGCTTCACAGTGAACTTCAAAAAGGGTGAAAAAACCCCTGTGAGAACAGGGGCCTTGAGCCATAAAAGTAATGATTTATGACTCTGCAATTAGACATGATATCTTTATGTTTGGTGAAAATTGCAGCATAAGCAGTTTTAAATTAAGAAGAAGGATTATCACTCTTTGGATTTAAGGGAGTAATTGATTCATTCAAATAACTGCAGGTTCTAACAAGTTAAATAAGGAAATGTGACTAGTTTACAGAGAAGATCTGGAATGTGAGAAAAATTTACACTTCTATATATTTCTTGTGCCTTATAAGACTCATCTTATTGGGATCATTATTAAATATAAGTAGGTAGGTCCCTGCAGGCCTGTTTTTAATTTAAGGGGATCAAAGCCAAGAAACACGGTGTACAAGCAAAAGCCTGCAGAGTAGAAATGAATGATTACATAATGAAACCAGATCTGCTGGTGTGAAGTTTCTTTTCTGCACAGTCTGCTCATTACATTTCACAGCAACCCTACAATTCAAGAAAGTCACTGTCAAGCAGCTAAGAATACATTAAGCAATGCTTACAGCTCAACAAGAGAAGTCATTCCTAGTCATGCTTGTCCTTCCCAGCAGAAAGGGGAGCAAAAAACAAAGGACAGCCACGTCCTGTTGATTATCTGTAGAATGGATTTGTTTCACTGCAAATAGGGAGAGCTGTCCTGGAACAACCCAGGAGTATGCCATGCTGTGTGGAAATGTTTTCAGAGGCTTCTATGCCCATTGCATGATCTTTCTTGAAACACTATGCTCCTTAAATTATTTGAGAAGATTTTCTCTTTTCCCTTGTTAATATTATATCCATGGGCCCAATTCACTCAAGGAAGTGAGGTTTTATTCATTTGTGAAATACAAAAAAAAGCAAAAGAGATTAATAGACAACGTACTTCAGGTTAGAATAATTTTATAATTCTGCTCAACTTGCCCATTAGCCTTGTTTAGGTTGTGAAGTTCACAGCGTAGGAGAATTGCCTTCCTTGGTATCTTCTCTACGTGCAAGTAAGCTGCAACTTCTTGGGGTTTACAATGACAGTAATTTCCCCTTGTAACTGCAAATATTTCCACTGCTGTGAGGTGCTTCTCCACTCTGTGAGTTCTGTGGGTGTCATTAAAGAGGTTTAATTATATGCCAAACATATGCTACCATCTCTGCTTTCAGTCTTTATACATAGGCTGCATGAACTTAAAACCCAACAATTTAGGTATTTAATTTTGGGACTCTTTAAAATACTGTACCAGTTACCAGAAGTTCCCAGATGATTGTTCTCCCAGCTGTCCAGAGTTCTCATGGAGCGAGGATGCAAAATGGAAAACCCTGGTGTACTAAAGTGATAGCTTAGGGAAGGCAGAGAAGGTGAGTTGTCATCCAAACTTTGAGCAGACTCTAATGGCATAAGAAGCACCCAATTATCTGATAATTTGGTGGTGTGCTTTGATCATCACAAATTATCTGAAGTGAGCATATAGCATGAGACAGACAGCAAACGCACATGCTAGTCAGTGGTGAAGTGGGAGAAGGTCCACCAGTGCATGTGTTTCACAAAGACTTGTTCTGGTGTTTGCCAACATCCACTGAAGGCCAGAGTTTCTTTGCACGCAGTCGCGTTACCCAAAATGCCCACAGATCAAAGCACATATGATCTCGTTTTAAAACTCATCTGAAAATTCTATGGGGCAAATACCACATCAAGCCCAATTAACTGCTTCCAAAAAGATGAAGGTTTGGCTAATTATCTATAAATGTACATTCTAGACAAGCCCAGGAAATGGGTCTATTTTCTAAAATTCCTTTGAAAAATATGCCCTCCACAACATACTGAGGAGGGCACTTTACAAAAAAATGGATGATCAGAATGCATTTATCATACAGCAATTATCATAGGATATACCACCTTTATTCTTTAACAAGTTTAACTGAGCTAAATTATACTAACCAAGAGGCATATTTTTCAGAAAATCTAAAGAAATTGCATGACCCCAGGCACTGGTATGAAAGTGCAGAGCTTTTAGTATCCAGATTTTTCAAACCAACTTATGTACTTTTTTGTGTCTGAAATTACTCTATTGTCTAGTTCAAGAACATGACAGTTGAAAGAAAATTATTTTGATTTACCTATCCAAACATTTTCAATTGCCATTATCCCCTCAAATATCTGAGCAGCCTTCATCTAAAAGAGGCTGAAAGAGCAAAACCTCATATATTTCTGTAGGTATTTTTGCCTTCTCAGAACTAGAAACACTTCTCCTGTTGACCATTGTTTTTTCTTCTGTAGGAAATAGAAATTGCTTGTGGTTTACCAAGGAAAGACAGTTTACGTGTTTACAAGGATTGCATGTTCATTTGACCATCCATCCTTCAAATACCAGGCGCTGAACAAGCTCATTCATTTCAGTCATATGTAGGAGGCTTTCAGCCTTAATTAAGTCCTAATAACTTTCAGAGAGGCAAGGAACTGGATTACACTACGTGCCCAAATCCCACCCCAGGAAAGCAGATGAAACGGTCCATCTCACATTCAGCTGGGCAGCAGTGTTCCAGTTCATGAGTGGTCACACCAGTTCTGGCCTGACCATCGTCCTGAGTGCAGCTCTGTGCCATCCCTAGCACGAGTGGTGTCTTCCTCAGTGGGTACACTGAAGAATTCACAAGGAAGAAATGTGGGTTTTGAAGTGAGAAGGAGGAAGCATTAGGACAACGAAAATAAGCAATTTCATTTGGTTTCATCATTCCATTGAAAGGCTTGTTTAAATGAGGCATTTGCTTTTGTTGCTTCAGGCGTAGAACCACTCTGTGTATTGGGGCTTTTATCTTCTGGTTGAGCCTTTTAAGATTAGCAGTGCTGTGATGGTGAACAGGCATGATGAATGCTCAGAACTGCAAAATCAATGAGAGACAAGGCTGTTCAGCACTTCCTGGAGGAAAATAGTTTCATCCAGGAGAATCAGCACTGGATTGGGTCCCAAATTCTGGTTCTGCTATTGGCTCCTTGAGTGGCCTCCAAAGAGGATTTTGTTCCACTTTCATGGACATCAAATGGAGATAATGATGCATTTCATCTCATAGCAGCCATATGATCATTAAAGTTCATGATTCATTTGGACACCGTTGCGCTCTAGTACGCCCTGGAAAGGATCATGAGGAAAGAAATAATTCTGCGCTCATTCCATGATGTAGCCACTAGTTAAGCAACGAGGATAAAAACAGCGAACAGATGTTGATTTTCTAAGCATACTGCACTACAATGAATGGAGCTGGGAACAGGGAAAGAATATAGTTGTGCCGTTAAGGACTGGCACATACGTGGTGCCAAATTAAAGTTGGATGGCCAGCCTCATTTCTGGCATTTCATAATTTTGAATGCTTGGCTTTTCAAGTGAAACATTATTTCCCAACTAAGCAAAAACACAGTTTCAGTCACCTGTGCTGTGCAAAAATGTCCACTGAAAAATATCCACCGAAGTGACAGCATGTGGTTAGAATTCATGCTATCTAGAACGGGCAGCAGTTGTTGGCATATTAAACAGAGAGGTTAAGAGACCACTGGCTGATGTGGGCTTCAATCCAGCAAATGAGGGGCATGGAAGAAACTCCCACTGCTGGATGTGGCAAATCTGTGTAGGTAATCTGTAGGCTTTGCTCTCTCAGGAGTCATTTGATTGAGCACTGGAACACGTTAGCTTTGAGGCATGAATCTCAGCTTTCCTACACTAACTCATATGTTTGACACTAAACATAACTTAAGTATTGTGTTGGAATGAGACTGGTTTTTGTCAGCCTTGTAGTTTTCCAAAACCACTAAATTTTCTCCAGGCCCTACCCCTTTATAGATCTATCTTCACTGTAATTGAGAGATATAAACTAAAAAATAATTGAAAATAAAATCAGGACTCTTGAAATATATTATTGGTTAAAAAAAAAAAAATCAAATTTGCTGTTAGGTCACACTCCTCAAATTTCAAACATCTTGATTAATTTCCTGAGAAGAAAATTAATCTGGGTCATCTGGGGGGAAAAGAAAGACCTTGAGACTTCTTTGAAGTAGTTTATAGGAGGCTGCCGGAAGAAATTTTTTCATTTAAGAGAAAAAGAACAGAAAGAAAAAAAACTTGGTTGGTATCCATACATGTCATGTGACAAGCTGCTTTTTGAAAAGACTGTTTATGGTTGTGAAAACCTTATACACATCTGAGAACCAATTTTGAAAAAAAAGCTCTCTGATCTCTAGCACACACGGAATCACATGTAAGACAGAAAGTGCTTGCTAGGCGCAGCAAAAGGAAGTAATGTCAACTGTAGCTTTGGGACATTTTAAATAAACACCTTCAGTTCTAAATTGAACTTCTATATATGCAATCTGTTACTCTCTGTTCTGTAAGTGATTTTCCCTCTGCCAGGAACTGGATTCTTTGGTGTTTTGCATCTATGACAGGAAGAAACTGCAAAAGTAGTTCAGAAGAGATGAGTTCTGAGCTCTATGACCAGCCAGCTTGTTTTTAGGAAGAAAACGTCCTTCATCTGGAAGTTACATGAAGAACTTAGTATGTCTGTCACAGAGACAAATCACTGACTCAGAGCTGCAACAGCTTGGAAAAGGAGTGGCTTTGCATTTTGTGGTCCACAATACTTTATCTCACTGAGTGCGCATGTTTGAGACAGAGTTAGTATTTGAGAACTATCTCTATGACGAAAGCAAATAGACATCCTTAAAATTGTTGAGATCAATACCATTAGTTACAGGATTAGATTAAACAAACAAGGGAACAAACTGCAGACTACATAATTCCTGAAGTAGTCAGGTACTTTTTGTTTCTATAAATTAAATGAGAGACTAAAAAATAGTGTCTGGTTTGTACACTTAACAGAGTATCTTAAAAAGATGTTTAGAGAAGTTAAATTTCTTTAGTAGAATGTCTTACCATGAGAAGATACGAAAAAATAATAAAAAGAGACATTGAAGAAACAAAAATAGCTACTGATAGAAAATCAGCACTTCATTTTAAGCTACAACAATTTTCATCGTGACTGGACTGTGAGATGTCTGGGCTGAATTAGTTGCTTGTGAATGATACAAAGCGTACAGCGTGAAAATATTATCTCTGACATAAACAGACTGTTCACAAAATAAGGTGCTTGGAAGTAGAAAGATTTGGTACATAACTCATGTTACCATGGTGAGATGGAAAGCGAGATAAAGACTGTAACTGCACTCCAAGTACTCCAGTTGGAAGAACAATACTGAACCTAAATATGTAACCCAGTATCAGTTTTATGTACTTTCTTGGCAGTACTTTGAAAACCATCAAATAGTAATCTTGATAGCAGACATTAAAGCAGATGCCCCTCTCCTTGCTCATTGCTGCTCATGGAATTAGCAACATTTACATTCTAATTTGCAGCTTGATTGTTATTCAGCTTGCAAAAAATTTCCAAATATATTGATCTGATACGGATATGGCTCATTGTTTTCTTTAATTAGTTCACCTCTCTAACTAGCTGTGGAGCTTAATGGATTAAAAAATCCAAACAAGCAAAAAACAGTGAACCTGGGCCTTTGAAACATTACGTATGAACAAGTGCAAAATTATTTACTGACAAAACCACCTGCAGCTACCTTTTAGAAGGCTATATCAAAAGCGCTAAACACAGACATTCAGCTGTTGGGATTTACGCCTAGAGTGAGGTCTTTATTTCCTTTTACGTTCAGACAGTTTAGAGAGGTGTAGGCAATGAGGTCTCCATAGAATAGAGGCTGGCAGAAAAAAGCTTCAGCTTAACTAGATCCAACTGAGAGTAACTTATGACTGTTGCTAACAATGCAGAAAACAGGCAGCAATGGTTCAGATGGTCACCACAAATGAATGTAAAATTATTCAAAAATGATAAATAACTATAGCAAAAAGAAGCAGTGTGTACATGGAACAGCAATACAGTGATGAAAACTGGCACCAAGCCAAGAGTCATGCCAGTCTGAAGGACAAGAATGTCTTGGGAGCTGACCAGAGCAAGCATAGATAAGCTATTGTCTTTGTCCCTCAGCTGATCAGCCAGCTGGCAAAAGTGCTCAGACCCCATTCCCTGGCTGCCAGCTCTCTGTGGGCTGAGCGGTGCTGCTCCTCAGGAAGGATCTGGCAAAAAAGGCACATGAAGCCGGGGGCAGGTCAAGAACTGGAACACCGTGATGGAATACACACTCAAGAAAGAAAATGGCTTCAAGAGCACTCTAATCCTGCTTACCAACCAAGAAGAAAAAAAAAAAGGAAAAAAAAAAAGTGCTTTTCTCAGTGAATGATGAATCTAAAGACTGTTTTATCTGCAAATACAGGCAAGGTGATTGGGTATTAAACCCAGCTTCATTTTCACACAGTCATAGTAGTCACACACTGTCTTCCAAATATATTATTTCCATACTTTTCCTTAAAAAACGATGACTGAAAAAACCCACTATTTTGTTTAGCAAAATACATTTTGATTTATTATTTATCAAATACAATTTGAAACAGATTGAGTCTGACAGGTAGGGTTTTTTGTTTTGTTTCATTTTGTTTGTGGGTTTTTTTGTTTGTTTGTTTGTTTGATTTGTTTTGTTGGGGTTTTTTTTTATGGTTGAGAGCAGGGCCATTCCTATAAAACCATGGTCCAAATACCTACAGAACAGAGGAGCAATGTGGATAACATGATCCAGTACTGCAGCAGGAGCTACTAGCTTTCCCAATAATGAAGACTGGGAATCTCCATTATTGTTCTTAAGCCTGCTTGAAAATTAAGCAAACCTTATCCATTCCATGTATCTGCCTCAGGCTGAAAAGCTCTAAAACCTGTCAACAAGCCCTGTTCAACCATTTTTCAGTAAAAAACTAGTGTGGGAGGAGGGGGGGAAATGACTGTCCCAAGTCAAAGATCAAAAGCCTTTAGACTGGAAAGGTTTGAACTCCTGTGTTTGGCAGCAGAGTCTCGAAAACTGACATAGGGTAACACACATCAAGCTTCATGCAACCAGAAAAAAACCTTCAAACTGGTCAGGTTTTGGACACCTCAGTTCAAACATTAATTTTAGCAACTTGCAGTTAAAACCAGTTGTAAGAAAGACACGCAGCTGCAACCTAAATTCCAACATAATCTCCACATAAATGAGACCGAAACTATCATTTACTTTGATCATAATATGGCTTGCTCCATTACATGGCCTCATGTTTAAGCCACACAGCAGCACTGAGGTCGACAAAAAATGCATAAGTATGGTTAGTTTAATTTGTTACAGAAGTTTGCCCTTTTGAATGTGAAGAGAGAGAGGAAAGGGCATTTCCATGTCTTCTGTCATTGCTGTGAAATTGTGCAGCAAAGAATGTAGTGGAAAGCATCTATATTTTCAGCTGAACTTGTAATGAATGAATAAGTATCATGCATAATTATGTCTACATGCATATTAGGTGTATTTCCAGGCCTGCTGTAATAGTTATCTTTTCCATTCTGTGTCCCACCACAAAAAATAAGAAGTTGGCTGCATGTGACGAAGTTCATGCACAGGAGTGAACTCTAGAAGGTGCAGTGGATGGGATGAGTCATGATGACTGAACTTCTCTTGCTTAAGCGTGTAAGCAGATTGGGGATTTACTGTAACAGTTTACAAAATGTCACAGAATGCTTTTTTGTTTCAGTTTTCCTTCTTTGCTCCACATGTAAGATGCAACAAATGCTGCTGCTTTGAAGTGTTGTTACAAATTAAATAAATTTTAACAAACAGAAATTAAATCTGTTGATCAACATGGATTTATTTACAATAGGAAATAGTCTATTTTAGTTGTCACTCATCACTCTAAGCATCTATGTAACTTGGTATCTATGTTTTGAAGTCATATCTTTAGTCACATTTCTGTAGCTGCAGATATTGTTCAGTGTGGTACAGGAAAAGTACATTTCTCAACCAAGATAAGCTAAGAATGATAAGGATTTTTAGTTAAGAGTGACACGAAACATTATGGTGAGTTATCAACATAAACATAATTAAGAATTTCTAGTGCTTTTCAGTACTTCAGTTTTAGAACCATTTAAAACACACAAAAAATGCTTTCCTAGGGCAGCTTATGTCTGGGTGGTGCCTGTGGCAGAGTCCAGCCATGCCCAGCTGGAGATGCTACAGTTTGCTGCTGACTGAGTAAATCCTCTCACCTCTCCCCACCTTCAGATGCTCACAGCCTCCATGTTCGGCTGTAGATGCTAGAGTTAATCCCCACCACACAGATCATCACCTCGCCTTCTATGCTGATGTGAGATCAAAATGACCCTGACTTTATAGAAGAGATCAGGTGGAGTCACTGTGAGTGGAAAGTAAGGGCCTTGCATGGAAGAACTTCTGTTTCCTTCCTAGCACATGGCTTGGGAGTACTAAGAAGAAGTAAGGGCATGGCTAGTGAATGTGGGAAAAGGTGTTGGGGGAATAAATGTCCACACACAAGCTAGAGTGAACACCTAGTAAAGGAAGAAAGTTTATCATAATAACTCCCTCAGTATTTCAACAACAATATCATCTTGTTTATCCGAATCCCAGTCAATTGCTGTCCTCCTTCCTGGCTTCAGTCTTCAGACTTGCAATGATGCTCTGTAAGTATTTACCTGTTTTGCCACAAATCTGCCTGCCAACAACACTCTGGGGGCTCATTGCACTGGTTCGATACTAGAGTATTGAACTATTATCTTCTTCAGAGTGCTGATAATGAAGGCAAACAATTTACCATTCTCACACGTAAAGAGGAAACAATCAATATTTGCAGTGGAGACAGTTCAAAAGCTGTTCCTCTCAGTCTGTTGTGTATGCAGATGTAGATTTACCACGAAGGGAAGGAATCAGCAGATCTGTAGCACTTTCACTACTGCTTGCTCCTACTTTATGTGCTGCAGTCACAGGCAGATGATGAGAGAGTCTCTCAGTCACTCAGTGCCTCAACAGTACGGTATCCATTCAGCTCCTGATAACTGAAAAGGCACAAAAGACTTTTCAAAAGAACAGAAGTGACGATAAAATTAATATTACCCAGAATGCAGGTAACAGGAAGCATGCAACTGGGGAACAAGTAATCTTGATAACCATGTGAAAATGGTATTCCAAGTCCATCATTTACTTGCATAGATTACAGGTGAGTTAGCCCAAGGAAGACTATCCCATCCTCTGTGCCAGACCATCAGGACTTGTAAAAGAGGCTTCTGCCTGTGATCATCAGGGGTTTCTCCAGGCGTTTGCCAAAGACTGGCAAACATCACTGTTTGACACGACCTCTTCATAGCTGGTTTCTCTTACTCTTTTGAATAGAAGGATCCATCCATTACTTCACTTTTTTAAGCATTATTTTACTGGCTTTAAATAAAAATTAATATTTATTTTTCTGGATTTTCCAACATATGTTTATGGTTGTCTAATAATAGTTTTGCATGCATGCAACCAGCGATATATTTTACAACTGTCACAGAAACAGTAGCTGTATTTCTCCAACTGCATCGTTCAAGTATCAGTAGAACTCTCCTATATCCTGAGAATGTACTACAAGATCAAGCCTGCATCACTCAGTTGAATTTGTGGTCGGGAGGTAAGGGTGTGTCATAGTGCCTGGCAGGAAGTGAAGCCCCAGGCAGGCTAATACTAACACATAATTTTAGCTTTCTGCTCATGGGTGCTCTCATACAGCTGATGGACAGCATTTTCAGTGGGCAAAAACTAGGCATGCATTTGTAGACTGTAAACTCATATCTAAGTTTCAATTAATATTAATTCAGTCCACTTGTGTATATACTTTGTTGTCCAGTGTTTTACTTGACCATAGAAGCATTTTTCAAAAATATCCTCAGCCTTCCATTCCTACCTTGGTCTCTACTGTTTGTATGCTACTATCACTAAAAGCAGTACTTCGGGATATTTCCCTCAAAACCCACTGTTAAATGAAAGCATTCAGTCACCTGTGCTGTTCCAGCAGTACACTCTGTCTGTAGTCACAGTATTCCTGTACAATGCAGATTTATTTTTGCCCTTGGCTTTTGGGAAACACTGAGTGGAGCAGAGGAAGTGCTCTGTGCATCCCCCACCAGATCAGAAAAGCACAAAGAGATAGATAACATGGTGTGCAAACCTGCTCAGTCATAGTGTCCAAGCAGTTCCGCATCCTCATATGCACACAAGGAAATCGTCCAGGTGTTGTATTTCCACCTTTTCAGCTACTCACACCACCCCTTCAGCTATGAATTTGACTTCTAACACAACTGCAGAGTAAGTTAAATGCATCCCTCTGCTTTGGGCAAGAATGTGCCTCCTGCAGCTTTCCTGGTCTAACTGGCTGAACCTGCTGCTGGTCCCTTTCTCATCACTGGCTGACAAGTAGAAACATGAAAAACCTCTCACTCACTTCAGAGGAGAAAAAGTTCAGAAGAACAGGAAAGTGAGTACGAAAGAAAGAAATCATGAAAAAAAAAAGGTAAAAAATGAAAGGCCTAAACTGAGGTGAGGAGAAAAATAACATTCATGGGAAAAAATAAATAAAAATACAGGAGAAAAAGAAAATGAAGAAAAAGGAGGCAAAAGGGAAGTTGTTGAAAAATTACAGTTGGTATGATGAAAACAGAAGGGAGATAAGGCAAAATGGTGTTGTAGAGAAAGTAAAGGAGAGACTAACATGGGAAAGATTAGAAGAAGCAGTCTTGAAGGAACAGAGATACAAAAGACATTACGGATCAGAAAAAAAGGAAGCTACAGTGTTGTCTTACAAGCTAAACTATTTCACCAGTTCACTGTGTAATGATCATGAGGCTATTAAAATTTCTGTAGCATTTCCAGGGGCCAGCCAGTTCCTTAAACCCAGCTGCTGTTGGAAGCCAAAGTCCTGACGTGTGGATAAACATAATCTAGCAAAGGAACCCAGCGGCTGGGCAGGCTAATACCAACAAACAGCAACTGTAAAAAAAAAAAAAAAATTACTCAGACCAAACTTCAACTTTTAGGATGAGAGGGTACTAAAATCCTGTTTTCTAAGATACACATTTCTCTTCCTCATTCCTGAGACCTTCAGTGCACAGAAAGAAAAAAAACCAAAACCACCAAAACCAAATAGCTTTTATTTCATACTTGAAATATGAAGCACACATCTTATTTAAAGGCAACCAACCATGAAAGCTAGGTAATATGGCCAAAAATAACCCTTTCCGGGTCTTCAGTGCAGGCAACTGAAGGTAAAATATAACGTTGTTATCCCAGTTACTGTACCATAATATCAACAGCCCTTGTTCAATAGAGTGTTTTTGTTGACATTTAAGTGACAAAGGGAAGTCACATAAAAAGTAGAATTACATGTAAAAGACCAAGTGACACAGAAATTTAGCTCACAATATGAAGATTAGGTGGGTGTTGATTATATTTTATTCTGTAACTTCATGCATGATTGATTGCACTGTCCCAGAGACACAGGATTGCAAATGACTGAATTTTTCCAAGCTGTTTCATACAAGTATCAGCCAGCTTGATGAAAATTAATATTAATGAAATTAAGGCAAATTATTAGTTCAGGCAAGATCTACTGCTGTATGTTTGGCATTATGTGATGTAATTAGTACTGATTAAACTATTAATCATGGCAAATTATCAGTCACATTTTGCCCTTGCTTTTTTAGACTAGCTCCTCTGTGAACAGATGATGACTTTTATTGACTTCTTTGGTTTTGATATTGGTTCTAATCGCTCAAAATCAGTATGTGTGCAAAAAAACCTAAATTACAGGCTTCTTTTGCGCTGTTGATATAAAACTCAAGTATCCTGAAATACTTGTATTCAATTTACTACTCCTAGTACAGTTAATAATAGCTCACTTAGTTGATACAGTAACTATCCCAACCAAAGCCAGAATATCTGTCTTGCCTCGCCTGTACAAAAAAAAAAAAAAAAAAAAAAAAAAGTAGGAGGAATGAAGGAAGTAATGGCATCAATGAATTTCTATGACATGTCAAACAAAAAGGGTAGTAGGCAGGCCTAAGAAATAGTAGGAAATACATAAAATTTCACTCCCGTCTATGCAAGGGAAAACAAATTATCTAATGTTATGAGAGGCCTGCAGTCAACATGCAAGCATTCCACACCTCCACATATAATTCCAGAATGTGCCTAGTAATCAATTCATATAACTCTCCCAGAAGGTAGGAAAGTAATGTAATTACTGTCTCACAGCTGGGGAATAAAGACTCAAAGACTCCATCTAAGCCTGAGGAACAAGGCTTCTGCGTCCATCCCAGACCCCAGCCACACCCTTACACGGGCATATGACACTTCATTTCCATCCCATTTTGGTTTTCGCAAGACAAAGGAAAACTTTAGCACCTGTCTGGGGAGAAACGTCAGTGCATGCCAGCCAAATTCCCTGTCTGAATGGACCATAGTTGTGACCAAACAGACCTCATTCTAGATACAGCTAGAGGGGTTTACCAGAACCCAGAGTGGTTGAAGTACCTGTACCTGAAATAATATTGTCTCACATCCACCTTCAACCTCCCAGATAAAGACAGTGTTGCTTGTCTCATCTCTTGACAGGAACCTGGGCTGCCCTATGCCTCCCTCCACCAAGGCAAAAAAGCTAATTTCTAAGTTACAGTCTTCCCCTAGCTTATATTCTGATATCATTACTGCTCAGCAAGTAAATACTAATTACCACAATTGTCATGGAGTTAATATGGCATGACAAATTAACAAATTTAAACCAAAATCTCCAAACATAATTTTTCTCCCAGAATGCTGTCTTTTTTTTTTGCCTTATTTTGCCAAACAGCTCTTCTTTTCACCCACTCCCATCTACACTGCATGCATTGTCTTTGTGTGACATGGAAGTATGTATTCTCCAAAAGCCACCCGAGGAAATCTGGATCATTATACTGAAGCCACTAATTTAAAGCATTGCAAAGAAATTAGTACGTGCAAAAAACTGTTTTAGTATCAGGAGCAACTGATGATTGTTTGACAGATCAGTTACCATATATTTTAACCACTACTTTCTTTCCCACTGGGGACATCCCTTCACTGCCAGTCAGATTTTCCCTTGGGTTACCTGCCTCTGCACACACACAGTGTCCAGACATTTCCCTTTTGGGGTGGTTGCCATTGTGCTCCGGCACAAAATTGTTCTGTTCAGGTACTTACATGAGGTATTTACATGACAAACAAACATTACAACATGGAGACAGCACCACTGAGCTGCACAACTTCTTCCTCTTGTTGGAGGCACACACACCTGGGGTTGTGTGTTTCACTTTGAGAGTATACTAGCAAAGACTTTTTTTTTTTTTCCTCAGCACCTGTAGTCAGCACACCTGGTTCTACATGGTCCTAAGGCCAGGAAACTCATTTTATGTTGGTTTCTGACGTGTCTGTTTCAGAGAGGCTGTGGATGCCCCATCCCTGGACGTGTTCTAGGCCTGGCTGGACGGAGCTTTGAGCAGTCTGGGCCAGTGGAAACTGTCCCTGCCCATGTCAGGGGAGTTGGGACTGGATGATCTGTAGGGTCCCTTCCAACCCAAACCATTCCGTGATTCTATGATTGCCTAGGGTAGTTTTTAAAACTAACAGAGAACAATAAAAAAAATTTTATTAGATCAATTTAGGAACAGAAGGGAACCAAATATAGCTGTAGGTGTTTGATGGGAATCCTGCCGATGAGGAGGTGATTTCTTCCCTGGTCACCGGAGCCTTTTTCGCAGAGCGGCCATCGCTGCGTCACTGCTGCCGCCTGGGAGCGGCTCTGTTTGCCCCGGGCGGGCTCGGCACGGCCCTGCCCGCACTGCCGGCTCTGTTTGCCCCGGGCGGGCTCGGCACGGCCCTGCCCGCACTGCNCCCCGGGCGGGCTCGGCACGGCCCGGCCCGGCCCTGCCCGCACTGCCGGCTCTGTTTGCCCCGGGCGGGCTCAGCACGGCCCGGCCCGCACGCACCCCCAGGCCCCGCAGCAGGGCCTGCGAGGGCAGGGAGGTGGCCGGGCCGCAGCGCGCCTGTAGGTCCCCAAGCTGGCTCCTGGGAATGGAGACTGGCAGCGACCATGGGCCACTGGAGCCCTCCTATTGCCACGCATCCTGATAAGGCCCTCTGTCCCACGGACTTCTCTGCCACAGAACACTCTTTGCCGGACGGTGGGGAGAGAACCCGGGTGCTTTCAGAGACTTCATCGGGAGAAAATTTCGCTGCTGCTGCCACCACTGAAAGAGGGCAAAGGATAGCACCGACAGAGAGCTGACACTTCCCCAACCCGAGCCCTCTTCTGAGGCTCAGCCCCCGCTACGGCCACCCCGCACTGCCCTGCCGCTCCAGCCTGGCCCACGCGAACCTTTCGGAGAACAATTCCCTCCCGCCCTAGACCTTTCCCGTTCCCACCCGGTGTCCCGGAGCGGCGGGGCGGGCCGGGGCGGGGCGGGTCGGTCCCTCCCCCTGCCCCTCCCGCCGCCCTCCCCCGGGCCGCTATAAACCCGCGGAGTTTCCGCGTCCTGTGACTGCAGTCAGGTGGTGGCTGGAGTTCCCTGCTCACTCCCTCCCACCCTCCGTCCCGCTCCGTCTTCCCCCGCCCGGTGAGGGCCGGCCCTGCGGGGAGCCGACCGGGAAAACTTGGAGGAAAGTTGCTGGCTGGGAAAGTTTAGAAGCGGGAGAGCCGCGGCCCCGGCAGCCCGGCCTCTCCGCCGCACTCCGAGGGAGGGAGGGAGGGCCGAGGATGGCCGGCGGGGAAGGAGCGGGCTGCGGCGTGCCGGAGTGCCGGGAGCACCTCTTCAAGGTGCTGGTGATCGGCGAGCTGGGCGTGGGCAAAACCAGCATTATCAAGCGCTACGTGCACCAGCTCTTCTCTCAGCACTACCGGGCCACCATCGGCGTGGATTTCGCGCTCAAAGTCATCAACTGGGACAGCAAGAACCTGGTGCGGCTGCAGCTCTGGGATATCGCAGGTACGGGACGGGCGGGCTGCTCCCTGCAGGGTGCGCCCCGAGGGCGCGGTGAAGCCGGCTGTCGGGGGCCCGGCGCACGGCCTCTGCGGAGGAAAGCGTGTTTTGGCTGGGAAATCTGTCTTCTTGTTTTTCGACTTACCCCTCTTATCAGCCACCTCTCATTCTTGCCTTTGAGGTGTAAGTAGAGGGAGGTCTTGATGTGGGAGTGAAGTTTTTCGCTTTTTACAGGCTTTGCGGTCTCCTGATAGCAGACTTCGTGGGGCTTTTGGCTTGGCCCAGGGTTTTGTAGCAGTCCGCAAACAGCTGCTTTGCTCTCGCTGCTGGATCCAGGGCTCCCAGAGTGTTCCTGCTCATACTGCTCTTCCTGACCTGCCTGTCTGGGTCGTGGTGGCCTTGGTTATGGTTACTGCTGAAATTAATTCAGGGTTATGGCTCTGTAACGCATCTAATGCACCATGTTTTACAGGTTAAAGGTAACTTAAACAGCTAAAATTGTCCTCAAAGGAAGAATGCTTAAGCTTTGCATGCGTGGAGTCACCTGGTTAATTTAAAAGTAGCTTGCATCCCTGCTGCATCGAATGAGGGAATGGGACTTCTGTTATGCTTGGTTCTACGTTCTACATTCAAATCACAAATTTGCGTATTAGAAAAGTACTTCGAGCACATGGAAGCAGAAAAGTCGTGTTCACTTGTCCAAACCATGCATTATTCCTTTCCTCTATATAATTCAGATCTGGTCTTTAACATCTCTGTTTCCAAGACTCCAGCTGTATACCTGCCATGATTAACTTTGCTTATGCTGTGGTGTTATATGCCACAGAACAATCTCTTGTTTTGCTGTGGTCTCGTAAGAAGTCTGTCCCTCAGACAGCTCCGTAATCACCTTGGTTGGTATTGCATTTCTAGTTTTGTGTGCAACTCGGGTGTTAGCCTGCAGCTCTCCTCATCCCTATTTACCGCCCTCAGAATATCTCCTTGGATATGAAAAAGTAGACTTTATTTCAAATGCTGGTGTTTAAACTTGCACTACTGCAAGACACAAGGGAAAAAACACGGTAGTTGCTGTTTCCATGAACTTTATGCTTTTATCAGTGGAAGCTCAGAAATGAGGAAGTGTAACATGTGGCTGCTGTAACCCTGTGACAGACCAGCTGTACCTCAGCTTCTGGTCTTTTTGCTCTAAAACTCTTCAAATATGATTCCTCAAACTGAAAAGCCTTCTTACTGCCATATGCTAAAATACACCATGGATCTTTCTGTTGCTGGCCTGTAGGGCAAATGAAAATATTTTCTAATTGCTGTTTTGAAGAGCAAGTAAGATGTTGGCAAGCTTTCTCTTCTGATGTGTTACTTTTGTGAATCAACTTTAAATTTCTGTGACTCAATTAACAGTATCAGTACAAACTGCTGGAATCCTCTGGGTAGATTTTAGTGAGCCTGAGGTTCCAAAGATTGAAGAGGGGAGGCTGTTGGCATCTTGGGGTTTGGCAGGCTGCCATGCTTGTGTTTGACTTCTCAGCCCTTCATTGCTCAGACTAGGGTAGGCTGCGTGCTTTGCCAAAGCAATCTGTTTCAACAGGATAGGTGGAAACTTAGCTATAACTTGTCACAAAGTTTGGACAGAACCTATTTACAGTTTGGGAAGTTCTATCAGTACATCCATACGTTAATGTCAAGATCCAGAAGACAGTATTTTTCATTCTAGATTATTGCCCTTAGTGTATTTTTGATACTGCTGGGTGAAGAGTGAGGTAAGGGCTGCTGATAAATCCTAGGAGGCTTGTGGTAAATTGGTTGAAGAATTAAACTGATTGAAGAGTTAAATTTTTTCCTGTCACTGAAATATTTTTTCCTATTTTATAAGACTTTTGTATGAAATGCCTGACTGGTCTTTTCCTAGCAGAAATGAAAAAGGAAAATACAACTGTTCTGCAGTTTGCACGCCAACCTCTTAGTCTAATCTGCTAGTTTAGGGTATTCTGTTTCCAAAGGGCTGGGGGGATCTTGCCCAATGAAAAAAAAAACAAGACCAAGAAGAGAAATAATCTTGGTGATTTTTGATTTGATTGTGCTTAGCCTGTGTGACAGCAAAAATTTGGACTTGTATAGGACTTGACATTTGAGAGTTAATTAGTAAAATAAAGAGTATTTTGGTATCCATAAGGGTTATTTAATGGTCTTAAAGCTGCTGAAGTCCTGAACCTGGGAGTGTGTTCTGCAGCTGTTTATGTATGCAATCAGGAATATTTCTAAATACTTGAGGATGTTAACAGATTAGTTATTAGTTAAAGAACCAGGTTGAAAATGGCTTCTGTAATCATAGACAATATTCTCTGAAGTGCTTTATTGAAGTGTAGCACAGTATCTGAGCATGTGATAGTCATTCCTTTTTAACTCATCAGCCCAGCTGTCTTCTGGCTTTCAACAGCCGGAGATAATTTTGCCTGCTGGTGTGTGCAGACAAACGGCTTTAGATCTCTTGAAGAGATCTGGATCTTATGGTAAGTAATGTTACATGTGACTTCCCTGCAAGCAATATGGTGCTGGCATTCTGAATTAATTTTGATGCATTTAAAAAGGCTGTTGAATTAAAGTCTAACCTTTAAGCTTAGAAAGGGATGTTATTTTCACTAGATCAAAGCTTGTACATAACAGTTCGTCATAAGAAGCTTTCCTTAAGGATCTGGGTGATGCAAACTAAGGTTTTGTACCCAAGTCAATGATAAGAACTGACCACATAGTTCATGCATCAGCTAAAGATCATAATGCAGATACTACGCTGGCTTCTTGATGTGATTGTAGGAAAAATGATTACTGTTGTGCTGTTTATTGCAATGCAGCAGGTTACTGGATGACTTCAAATTCTTGTGCTAGCTGAGGTTCTTTTGTTTTGGTGGGGCTTTTTATGTGTGTGATTAGATAATTCTGTCAAATAGAGCATGACCATGTTAGACTGCTTATGCTTTTTCTGCTGAAAATATCTCTCTTGTTGTAAAGTACAAAGTAATGCAAATTCTTGCAGCAGCATCAAAGGGGAGGGGATGTAAAATGATGAAGAGGGTGAAGGTTACTGTTGTGTCTAGACTTTTGTATTTCAGAGATAGTCAGGCATTTTAAACACAGGTTGTAACTTCTTGAATAAAGGTGATGAAAAAGGTTGAGAGTATGACTGATCAGTCACTGTCAAATTATCTTGGTTACAGCATAAAGAAAGAAGCATTCTGAGAGAAGCTGAACAGATTATATACATGTTCATGCAGGAATTTCAGCTGCCTTTAGGCATTATTCTTGGATTTTTTGTTTGGTTGGCTTTTGCATTTTGTTGTTTTGGGTTCTTTTTATCTTGATGTGTGAAGTAATGAAAAATATATCTTTCTGGGTAAATTCTGAAAGTGTTAGAACCAAGTTAACCACCTTGATCAAAGGGCATAAATTATTGGTAAAATACATAGGATGTAGGAATGAGTCATTGTGGTAAAGAGACGCAAAACAAAGAAATCATAATGATAGGGAAGTGCTTTTATAGTGTATTTCAATACACTAGAGATTCCTACTTGACAAGCATGCTGTTTTAGCGAGCGCTGCACTGACCACCGTGTGCTCAGGAGGTGTATGTGCCATACTGATGAAGCTGGAAGCTGTCCGGTGATACCAAAAGGATTAAAGGATTTTCTGTATCATAGAAACTTTTCCAGCTGCTCTAGTAAGAGCAGCAACTGAGTAGCTGTTAGCTGCTGCTTTTGTGCTCACACTATCACTGTTGCTCACATCAGCCTGTATGAACGTGCAGTTTGCTGGAGGGCAGGAGTGGTAGAGATCATAGACGGCTGCTGGAGCTTGGCTTCTCATGAAGAATGTCACTAATGGCAACTGGTAGACAAATTTGGTTTTAAAGCTTTTCCTGAGGAATTCTGAATTAACTTCAATGTAATAGCATTCTTCTTCCAGAATTTTTCAGAATTTTATTAGAATTTCTTTGTAAAAATATTTATTAAAACTGAAGTAATGCTTTAACTGGCAGAGCATGGCTATGAAGTTGGCCAAACAGAAGAGGAATCATTGTACTTTGGTATTGTAAACATGCTCTACAGGCTTTCAAGAATTGAATCATATGACTTGTAACATATAAATTTGTTATTAAAATCTCGTGTGTCTCCATGAGAGGAACTGAATTCTAACTTGTTATAGGTATATACAAGTCCCCAAGAGGATGGAGAAATCAGATGAAGTATTTTGGGTACATACTAAGTTAAGGAAGAGCTGGAATAACCCCTCTTTTTTATGAAGACAGATGAGTGTTAAGATCTGTGAGTTGATGTTAAGAGCAAGTTAATTTTCTAAGTAACTTTCAGGCTTATCTATAGGAAGCCATGAGAAATGGGGCAGACTACAGGAAACCATGGATATAGTTGACTTTCAAAGGCAATTCAGGCAGTTATAGGATGTGAGATAGTTTACTTCCATGTGAAAACTAGTTTCAAGTAGCTCTGTATTCCAGATAGTCTGCACTTGTGCCACTGGCAGCATGTCATAGAGGCTGCCAAGTTGCTTCTGTGTCCTGGGGCATTAGCTTGTTTCTTGAATTATGGACTGATTTTATTCATTTTTAAATAAGGTCTAAAGCAAGTGTTAAGTGATGTTAATGCATCCCTGAAAGTCTATAGGGAAACAACCAGAAAACTTCTGCTGTTCTGTGTCCATACCTGGCTCTGTGCCAGAGGCATGTAAGCTTCAGTTGCTTTGCAGAGAAGTCTCTTTCCGAAGTATGGAGAATTTGGAGGCAGCAGTCTGTAAAAGTAGTCAAGATATTCTTGTAACAACTTGTTCTTAGCCACAATGCATGTTGAAGGGATTAAAATGGCAACTCTTGCAAAGAAACCATGAAAAAATTGCTTAGCTGTGTGCCTGGTACAAGTGAGCATAAGGTGGAGGCAAGACAATCCAGGCATAACCTGCCCTCAAATGTGGGAATTTTTTTCTCACCCCTATAAATATTCTTAATGAGTGAAGAATGTGTACATAAATAACTGCATCAGAAATGGATGTAGAGCTTGGAGCTCAAAACTTTTTCAGAAACTGGTAAGTTTCCTGCAGTTTTTTACTAGTTTATATGATGATGGAGGTTCCAGAAGCAGCCTTCATGTGGAGATAGGAGTGCTATCATTTTGCTTACAGCTGAGGCAGGTCAGAAAGCTCCCAGTCAGGGTTGGAGAATCTTCTGTGTGATTATGTCTACAGACTCATGGAGATATGAAAGACTTGGCTTAATTTCTGACTGCTTCCTACTCACACATGTTTAAATATAAATCTCATGAGAGAAAATTTACTTAAGGGTTGTGCTTACTTGAAACATGCAAGACTAGCAGGCAAAGTTTGGGGATGAGAAGTAGAAGGCCTGCTCATGTAGAAAGATTTTGAACACAGAGGCAAGAAACAGAACTGGAGGTGTACTTTGTTTCCTCCTAGAAACCACCCCTCTGTGGGAAATCTTGTGTGGGTGTTCTTTCTTATGACTCTTCTGGGATAGCTGGATTAGGGTTATGAGCTTTCAATTCAGAATGACTTGCTGTGCTTGGAGCTCTACAGCTAAATATTCAAATAAGAGCTGAATGTGTTAAACTTGGCGTTTTGGTGTTTCTCCAGCTTTCAGACATCTCTGCATACAAACAAGTTCTGTATGTTTTCTTTTTTGGGAATCCTGTTTAAATACACTTTTAATTAAATGTTATCAAGGTATGGTTGATTGGTCTAATGAGGGAATTTCCATGTCTTATCAGTGTGGTACCAAAGCATTCATAATGACAAAGGTTCTTTTGCTTAGTACTATGTTATGTAGCCACTCAAAGTACTGTATATGTTATCTTGGACTAAGCTCATAACCACTGTGCTGATTGAATTCCATAAGCATATGGGAAATCCTGTTATCTTGATGTTGGTGTTGTAAGGTAGTCTAGTATGGTAATTTTGATTATGCAAGGCAGGACTGTTCAGTTAAATGGGAGAATTGAGACAGATGTTCTTTGAATGTCTTGGAAATAAGCTTAGAATTTCCTCATAGGCCTTTCAAGATGTTCTGTGAGAAACAGGGTTAAAGATGTGATCCTAAAAGACCACCTGATCTAGTACAGGCTAAAAAGAAAGTTTCAGTGTATTTATCTTACAGGTACTTTTAAGTTCTGTCAACAGTGGAAATACACTTAGTGCTTGAGCTTCTATTCACTATGGAATAGGTGGTGCTTCAGCCTTATTTTCAAACAGATGTCACATAGCAGTTGCTCAGAAGTTTTGTGTTTCCTACAAGATTGCAATAAAAACTCTTTCCTAGTACTCTGATACAGAGAATAAGGGATGGCTGGATGGTTATACATCAGATGGAGGGGAAATCTACCTTAAAGTCAAGCAATACCTAATTTCTTACATGCAATATAGTAGACAGGAGAGAAAATAATATATAGTGCTCAACATAACTAATTTTTGGATTCGTTCATAAAACAAACTAGAAAGCTTTGCAGAAATAATCATCTTACATGGGTCACCCACTTTTCTGAAGGCAAGTATTAACTAAATTCTTGCCCTTCATGTAATACTGACTCAAGTAGTCAGAAATTAAGCTGGTTTGACAAGTCAAGCACATTGCCCTTGAGAGACAAACTGGCACAGACAATATTGAATATACACTTTTTCTCTTAATGTATGGCATTTACATGAATGTAAATCAAGCTTTATCAACTCTCCTTGCATCTTCAGAAGTTGCAGCTTCAGAGTCTTGGTGCTTAACCTTATTTACATCTCCACTTTGCCTCTTACTAGTTTGGTTTTCTTACATGCACATTAGGACAGGGTGTTACCAAACTGCATATCCACAAGTACAGTTTGAGTTGGCAAGTGCTGTAAAGGGGTAATTCTCAACTTATGACGTAAAGGAAAGAAAATAATCTTAGCCGCCTGGTTCCAGAAGAGGCATTAGGGGGCTGTAAAAATAAGATTCTTCCCCTCAGTAGTGAGTGAGATCACTGGATTCAGTCTCACAGCTGTCAGATACCTTCTATGAATTCCAGTGGTAACCATTGCTTTGCTTTTATAGTCTGCTGTAAATGGTTCCCTCCAAATACTTGCTTCAGAGGTTCAGAAGTGTGATATGCCATGTTAGAAAGAAGTGATCTGGAGGAAGGGAATTTCTATTTATATTTTTGCATGAAAATATAGGAATACCTCTTGTGAAATTCCTGCAGGTGTTAAAGCTAGCATGACCAGCAGTAAGCAGTGACTACAAAGCACAGCATGCTTCTCAAGCTACTGTGGTATAATGTTCAATATTCAAAGATTGCTTCTAGCTATGGAGATACAAAAAGAGGATAAATGGAGTGAGATAATGCTTTGAAAAATTGTGGGATTTCAGGGCTTTATAGAGCTTGCTTAGAAAGAAATGTCTTAACTGTCCAGAGAAGGCTAGCAAACTTTCAGTAGCAGTGGCTTCTACATTAGCAGGTAATGAAAACAAATATTTCTTATTGTATAGATATTAGCAACTTTTCAAATAATAGGTTGAGAAGTAGCCGCTGAAAGTCACTGCAAACAGCTTATGGGAACTTGTTCTTTAAATGCTCCCAGGCTAGAGTGCTCGGTAGAGCAAAGTGGCAGCTGTTTGATACAAAATTCCAGTCACACACAATGTGCCATGACACACTGACCATTTTAGAGATTAACATTTTTTCAGTCTCGTGATAAAGTTGTTCTGGAGACAAACTGACTTTAGAATTGTTCTGCTGTGTGCTGTGCAATGCTGTAGTGCCATGCAGCATCACTGTGAAATACACAGTGCAGCTCTGGCTGCACGGCAGCGCACCAAAGGATATGGATCAGAGGGTGTCAGGCATGAAATAGCTTAACTCTAGTAGATTACTTGTTTGGGTAAGTCTTGTTAAAGCAAGGTAGGAAGTACCAAGTCATGCTGTTGCTGGCACTAATTGGACTATGTCAACTTTTTTGAATACTAATGCAAGAGAATTGTTCCATACATGCTGCATTTGACACGGCTAGTTAGAAATTGTTTAGCTTGGTTGCACTCTGATTTTCTGGGGATTGAAATCTAGTGCTTAAACAGGGACATTCTCACTTGCTGTTTAGCAAAGATGCAAAAAAAAAAAAAAGTGGTTTCTTATACAAACATGACTGTCATACTGCTGCATAAAATACACGTGATGTTGGACAAAACCCATTGAACTCTAAGTGCAGGGTATTGTCTCTAAACTTCTTGAAGACAGAACAGTAAGCTGTTAAAGTCAGTTTGGACAATTAAATCATTAGATTAGCCCAAGACTACAGGCAGTAATGAAAAGTTTCAGTCTTGCTGTAAAATTCCTGGTGAGAGCTGTGCAATTGTTTGAGGGAAAATTTTCTATCTTTGTGAGAGAGAACAGCATGCCTTTTCTATTAGATTGATAAATCGTAGTTCCTGGTGGAAATCAGGTGTCTAAATTCTGAGCCCTTGCCATCTCAGTGCTCTTGCTGTTTCACAGGTAGTGAACAGGACTGTCCTGTGTTAAAGTATAATGATAGCAAACAGTGAATGGAAAGACTAGTCATTGATTTTGAAATTTCATGTAGTTAACAAATTGTTAGGTTAGAAACTGGCTGTGTTGTGCAATGGAACTTTAAAGCAAACTGCTTCCTACCATTTCAGAATGAAATAGTGACTTCTATGAACATGTGGAAATACTTTGTGATATGATCTAAGTAATCAAAATACTGCTGCACTTAAACTGATATTCTTCAGTAACTTTTCAATGACTGCAGTGTCTCTGATACATACTGTGTATGTCCAGTATATTGTCAGTGTCATGCCTGTTGAAGCATTGTTCAACAGAACTGCTTCAACTGCACTGTGCAGCTTTCTAATATAGACATAACCAGAGGATCAAAGGTTGTCTCTTGCAATAAAGTGTGGGTCAGTTGAACAGGGATTAACTGGCTTTTGCCCTGAAGACTGTTCTGAAGCATTTGGGGAAGGGTCAGGGTTGGGAAGAGGTCCATCCAGTGGTCAGTTAATTTACCCATACCACCCCTAGTAAGAAAGGACACTAGCAGTTGTAATGAAGCTGCTTTTGTCTGTTAGAAACTGTAAGTACTGCAGTCAGTGAAGCTATTTCTAGTACTTGTCTCATACAGGAAGATGTAATATTCTAGTAATTCTCACTTCTTAGCCTCTCTGTGCTTGTCACCAGGACCACAAATACCACTTTTTCACAGTGATGGAAAGTAAAAGTCAAGCTGGATGTTCCTTAACACTTACGGGTTTCTAACATCTTCTAGAGCTGCTAATGTCATAGAATCACAGAATAGCTTGGGCTGCAAGGAGCCTTAAAGATCATCCAGTTCTAACTCTTCTGCTGTGGAACTAGGCCATAGGTTGCTCAGAGCCCCATCCAACCTGGCCTTTGAACATTTCCAGGGATGGGGCATCCACAGCTTCTCTGGGCAACCTGTTCTGGTGCCTCACCACTGTTGCAGTGAAGAATTTCTTCCTAATATCTTGTCTAAACCTACTAAAGTAGACTTACTGTCTAACCTAAAGTTTAAACCATTCCCCCTTGTCCTGTCAGTACATGCACTTGTAAATAGTCCCTATCTTTCTTGTAGGGCTCCCATTAGGTACTAGAAGGCCTCAGCTCACCCTGAAGCCTTTTCTTTTCCAGGCTGAACAATCCCAACTCTCTCAGCCTGTCTTCACAGGAGAGGTGCTCCAGCCCTCTGATCATCTTCATAGCCCTCCTCTGGACTCACACCTGTAGGTCCATGTCCTTCTTATGTTGGGGGTCCTGGGAGCTGGATGCCACGTTCCAGGTGGGGTCTGACAAGGGCAGAGCAGAGGGGCAGGATCCTCTCCCTCACCCTGCTGGCCACGCTGCTTTGGATGCAGCCCAGGATACAAATGATTTTTCTGGGCTGCAAGTGCACATTGCTGGGTCATGTCCAGCTTCGCATGCACCAGCACCCATAAGTCATTCTTGGGCCAGCTGCTCTCAATCTGTTCATCCCCCAGCCTGTGTTGGGACTCCAACCCAAGTGCAGCACCTTGCATGTGGTCTTGTTAAACATCACGAGATTCCCATGAGCCCACTTCTCAAGTTTGTCCAGGTCCCTCTAGATGACATCCCATCCTTCAGATATGTCAGCTGTACCACTCGGCTTAGTGTCATCTGCAAATTTGTCTGTCATTAAATAAATGCATCGTTCAACACCTCTGTGGTTTTAACATGCGGCAACTTTACACTTACAGCTTAAATCAGTAAGACTGAGGAGTGGGGAGCCATCTAGTATTAACAGTCTTGGAGTCTGTCTACTCTCAATCTGTGGCTGCTATCCATAGGGGAAAAAGCAGGTAGACACACTTGAATGTGAGCTGTAATATTGATAGTGGTTTGGTTAACCTACTTCTTGCAGAATAACAGATCCAATCTAATTAGGTAAGACAGTTCTGGGACAAGATGTACTGGTTTGGGGACATGTGGGATAGCTGTCAGCAGTGGTAACTTGCCAGTAACTTGTTTATATATCTCTCTAAAAGGGAACTAAAGTCAACTCACACCTGACCCTGGTAATGCTAAAATGTACATTAGGTGTCTGGAGAACTGGGAGATTTGTACTCAGGGCAGTTCTGGATATTTGCTGTATTGTGCCAAACATCCAGCTGGCATCCAAAGTGTGGTCTTTTCCTACCTGTGGCTCTTGAAGGGCCTAGATGAGTTTTGAAAGTGACAATGGCTCTAACTCAATTAGAGGATTGAGCTGTGTTCCCGGCAATTTTGGATGGTGCTTTAGCTTAAATCTATCACACCGAATGACATTAACTTTACTGAGAGTTGGAATTGTAAATATGGAATTGTTACTCAGATGTTCCTGGAAAAAAAAAAGCTTTCACTTATTGTTCAACTGGTCTTTTTTATCATCTACATTGAATAAAAGCACAAATGTCTCATGGTCCTGGAAATTGATTGACTCAATTTAGTTGTGGAGTTTGGCACTGAAGTTTTAAATGCTGGAACTGTGCTTGCACACTGGTCAATAAAGTCAGAGTAGTTGATAGCAAGAACGTAAGAGCCATGGTGCTGGCAGTCAGAGTTAGTCTGACTGTCCTTGATCTTTGGTATGAGTGACTATTAGTGGTCATGGTAAACAGTTGATCTGAGAACCCTTCTCACAATGCAAGGAGACTTTTCAAGTATTTCCAGACTAAAAAATGGTTCATTACAATCAGTCACTGTAGCTTACTAAGCATTCTGTGATGCCTGTGATCACTGCAGTGTATAGTAACTGTTGATAGAAAAGCACAATGAGTGAAGTGCACTAGTAGGAAGCTAATTCTATGCATTTTGAGCTAACTGAATTTGGTTCTCTCGGTCTGTTGACCATTTTCTTTACTACTGCGGTTATTGCTCAATAGTTTTTTGGGTTTGTTTTATAGATTAAACTTTTCCTGTGTGGCTTCTTTTTTCTTTCTGTTGAACTTAAACTGCCTTTTCAACTGTTTAAGTTCTCATCTTCAGTGTTCTGAAGAACAAAATTGGTGAGAGATCCTTGACTCTATTCATAAACTGAGGACTTTTTGATATTTGTTAGACTTTTGGCAACTCTATTATTTGGTCCAGGAAAAAAACTGCAAAGTTTCATTGCACTGGTCTTCCCGTTAGCAGCAAACAACTTGGGAGTAAAACTCTTCATCTAGTTGTACTCTTACTTTTGGTGCTGCAGTCTATACATCTATAGTTCAAGGTTTTTTGATGTGGAACTGCCAAACTTGTTAAAATCATATTTTGAGCACTAGCTACCCAGAGA
This sequence comes from Cnemophilus loriae, assembly GCA_013397755.1. Taxonomy (NCBI): domain Eukaryota; kingdom Metazoa; phylum Chordata; class Aves; order Passeriformes; family Corvidae; genus Cnemophilus; species Cnemophilus loriae. The sequence continues at coordinate 1,314,497 of VZTF01008544.1, read as the reverse complement.
TGAAAGCTGATTAGCCTCTTAAAGATGACTTGAACTAACATTACTTTAACAGAAGAAATTGCTTGTTCATTTTTACAGTTGCCAGACTTTTATAACCCTTGGTCCTCTATCTCTTCCTCCTTAACGACACAGCTTCTGGAGGATTCCAGAACTGTTAATTTCATATGAAAGAGAAAAACTTCAAAGAGCCTTGTCCTGTTGTTCATCAGTGTTCCTGATGAGATATTGAGGTTTTAAATGCAACTAACACAATTCTCTTTTGAGTTGTGTGGCTTCAGATAAGGTAAAGCCTGGATTTTTACAACATAGGGGAACTCCTGCTATTCTTTTGGTATTTGCAGGGGTAAACCAACATTTACCTTGTAGCAAAAAAGAATAGCTGGAGAAACTTCTAGATGGGCCCTCTTACTCTCTTTGAGAAAGTTCTTGTTAGCATAGTAACTCACGAATATAGCAAGTAGTCTGGGAGAAGGAAGCCTGGAAAACTCATTGTGCATATCCAGCAGTCATTTGTACATTTATATTGCTTTTTCTAGCCCCAATTCCCATCATGTAGGAAGAGTTAGGAGTTGAAATAATGAGTGAAATAATAGGAGTGTAGGGTATCTTTTGGTAAATATATGCAAGAACTGTTACAATGATAAGTCACACTGCTGTAATAAACGGGTCACTAGTGTTTCTCCCTTACACCGGGAAAGACTGCTGTAGAAACTCTTTAAAATGTACTTCAAGGCAAGGTTACGATGATAACTTGTCTTTTGCAGTAAAGTAAGGGACAAATATAAAGCTGCTAATGTCAAACCTGGCTATAATTTCTTTCCTGAAGTTTTTAACTTACAGTTCACCCCCATTACAATATAAACTGGAGAGTGCGAATAGCTCCCAAATTCTAATGCCGTTTTAAACTCAGCTTTATTCCTGTGGTGCTGCTGTAGGGAACTGTATTAGTTCCTGATGTGTGTCATTGTGCAAATATTTCACTTAAGGTTGTTGTAATTACTGGAAAATATGGTGACAATATGTGCTGAGTCATTTCAATGTGAAAACTTTGTGGTTAGAGAATGCAGAACTTTGCATTGCACGAAGTCGCTTCCATAGCCCCAAATTAAACTTCTTATCCCTGTGACTGTCCTGTAGTTTAGCTCCTCATTTACACCTGAACTACTAAAACACAACTACTATACTTTTGTGGTACCATCAGGTTTATGCCTAGTCACTGGACCTACCAGAATAATTAATCTTGTTATGTCCTTTCTATACTGCTGTACTAAGCAATTAGTTATCTTCCTGATCTCTTCTTTCTAAGATTATACACACTGGAGATTAAGTCTAGTTTAATCTGATCACTTCTAGCCTTTTTCTCCCCTGGGGGTATGATCTGCTTTCTGCACTGCTCAACACTATTGTCACACATGGAGAAATGACTATAGCAAATATCCTGCTGGACAGAGGAAGCGGCATAACATATCTCTGAACTGTGCATGGCAGAAGTTGAGACATTTAGTTTTAAGAACAAAGAGAATGATGTTCAGCCTTGGGAATTTGGAGTAGTGTTTTCTAGTTTGATTTTTCTGTAGGAGGGTTTGTGGGTCGTGGGTTTTTTGGTTTTTTTTTGCAAGCAGAAAAGTGCTTGCAAAAGCCCTGCCTGAAAGTCCTGTTAAATTTTCAGAAGGCTGTCTAGAATGCTCTGCATCCCCCTGCAAGAAGCTCAGCATGTTCTTTGTCAGTAACAACAGGATTGTAAAGAAAGTCCACTCAGTTTAAACTGAATTATTTTCCTGCCTCATGCCATATACCTTTTACCAAACAAATCTCTTGCCTGTTGGGCAGGCCACGTTTTATTACTTCTGTCTTTCTATGAAATACAGTATATCCATCTTCATTAGGCCTCCAGACAGGATGAACGAACAGTTGTAAGGTAGTATTTAGGTCAAGTTTATTGTTAGTGGATGTGAATTCTAGAGGTGAAAACAGCTCTATAATAACCTGGTTCAGGTTACTATAGAAAAGGGCAGCACTCATCTTGGGCTATATTTGACCTATTAAAAGGCATTAATCTCTAACAATACAATGATGTTGAGCTTGTGTGTGATTAAGGGTAAGAGATATAAAATCTTCCTAATAGAAAGCTTAAATCTAGTAAATAAATATAGAAGCTTTCATGCTGATGGGCACACCGGTTTTCTACTTTCACCCAGATTAAAATTGTGAAAGAATATGTATTAATGTTTTTCAAAATCTAAAGCTCATACTACAAGAGAAAGTTTTGTCTTCTATCAATAAAGCTTGCTGGAAGTAAGAGTTAAATGATTGTTGTGGACAGCAACATGGTTTATACTGTGGCTGCTATAGGGTACCAAGTAACATACAGTTCCATGCTGATTTCCATTCCTAGGAGAACTGCTGTCTTTTTACACTGTGAGAAGCCACTGTGCAAGGCTAACCTGGGCATCTGCATTATTCCAGAACTCGTGAATCTTTGCGTTAGCAGCAAATTCCTATTTCCAGTGGCTTCTCCTGGTCAGGCCATGGAAGGAATCAGCTGGTCTGAATCTGCAGCAGAACTGCAGTTGTTGCCTTTCTGGCACAGCCGATCTGGCAGATGATTGCATGATGTTAAACCTTTGTGCAGTCTGGGAGACACTGGGCATGGAAAGTCACCGGTGTCAAGGAATCACCTGCCAGGCCACCTTGGTTGCAACCAGTGCAGCTTTCCAGCTCATTGTGTGTAAAGGTGTTGGGCCAGGTGGGTGAGGAAGNTGATGGGCACACCGGTTTTCTACTTTCACCCAGATTAAAATTGTGAAAGAATATGTATTAATGTTTTTCAAAATCTAAAGCTCATACTACAAGAGAAAGTTTTGTCTTCTATCAATAAAGCTTGCTGGAAGTAAGAGTTAAATGATTGTTGTGGACAGCAACATGGTTTATACTGTGGCTGCTATAGGGTACCAAGTAACATACAGTTCCATGCTGATTTCCATTCCTAGGAGAACTGCTGTCTTTTTACACTGTGAGAAGCCACTGTGCAAGGCTAACCTGGGCATCTGCATTATTCCAGAACTCGTGAATCTTTGCGTTAGCAGCAAATTCCTATTTCCAGTGGCTTCTCCTGGTCAGGCCATGGAAGGAATCAGCTGGCCTGAATCTGCAGCAGAACTGCAGTTGTTGCCTTTCTGGCACAGCCTATCTGGCGGATGGTTGCATGATGTCAAACCTTTGTGCAGTCTGGGAGACACTGGGCATGGAAAGTCACCGGTGTCAAGGAATCACCTGCCAGGCCACCTTGGTTGCAACCAGTGCAGCTTTCCAGCTCATTGTGTGTAAAGGTGTTGGGCCAGGTGGGTGAGGAAGACAGGCTGTGGTAAAATGATGGCACTTCTTTTGGAAATGGAAAGGGAAAACTTACCTGAGTGATGATCAGAGTTTCCAGCCAAGGCTAAGTCCCTTGGTATTTCTTTAAGCAAAGCCATTTGGTGGTGCTTAGACTCCTCAAGTTTGGTTCTGAGCTATGCTTTGTAACTTTGTTTCTTTGGAAGCTATATGTAACGCTGTACTAATTTCACCTTTTTGTACATCTTAAATATGCTGTTGTGCCTGTTTCAGCAATGGTTATTGCTATAGGAGGCTAGTATGGCCACTTTGCCAACTGTTTTTGTCTTTAAAGCTTTTTTGGATGGGAGAGCAATAGGCAGGAAGGGATTCAGTCGATGGTAATGTCCTTCACTGTGCTAAGAGATTGCAGCCTTGTTTACGTACAGCATGCACAGCTATCTGAGAAATGGTAACTGCCTGATAACCTTGTCTGCAATTCCTAAATAACTTAGGTTTCATATGTAGTGATTGTGCTCTGTCTACTCTTTCTGGTAACAGTCTAGCAACCCTTCTTGCAACTAATCGATAGAACTTAATTTTCTTATGTAAATGTTCATCAAGTGTTTGGAAAAACTTACAGCCTAAAGTAAACCCTGGAAGCCTCCCAGCTCTCCAACAACTGAATAGGGAGGACTAATGGGACTGTTTCCCTTGCTGCTTCAGATTCATATTCAGTCTCATTTAAATGAGAGTGAGTGGTGTTCAATTCTGGAACATTTCAGGGCTGAATTGAAGAACTTTCTGTAGAAGACTGAGGTTGGTACGAAGCATTGTAGACCTTGAGATTACACTGTTTGTTTTGTGGGGCTGTTCTATGATGTGAAGGGATATCTGCCTGCACTGGACACTCGACTCAGTGCGTTAGCATAGAGTGTTCCCACGTGGCAGGAATTGGTGGTGAAATTGACAGCTAAACAAATGGGGAAGCTGAGAAGGAGCTCCTCAAAGCTTGTGTGGTGCCTTATGCAGTGACTGGCTTAATGAAACTACATTTGACAATGTGGAACTCCATTTAAAAAAAAACAACCCAAACTCCCAAAAACCAAAATCCCTATGTTCTTAGGGTAAAGCTTCTTTAAATGTGGCATCACTGATTTGCAGAAGTACTAAAAGCCTTCAGATCTGACTCTTTCCTAATGGTACTTGATTTATGGAAACAGTGGTCAGGGGTACGATTTGTAATAAGGCTATTCTAGAAACCTTTTAGGCATAAGAGTCCAGCCTAGGGAGACTGTGAGTTACTCATGTACTCTGTTTAGGAGAATTTTATTAGCAATGTGGCTTTTCCAGAGGCATGGTTATAGAGATGCAGGCTTGCTGCATGACTTGTTGCATGGCCTTAGGGTCCATGGCATAAATGCTGCTTCAAAACTTGAGTTTTGAATATAGAGATAAGAGCTTTCTTCTTGGATCCTGCTTGTTCTTATGCAAGATAATCAGCCAGTAGTGAAAAAAATGTGTAATTTCCATTCGGCAGAATATGCTGAGTAGTGATGCTGGTTTCTGCAGCATCATACTTAAAGTGAACACACAGAAATAAAGTCAGCTGCTTTATAGTCCTCTGGAACTTTACTGTGGGAGTAAAGCTGGTTGCTGCTGTTTTCAGGCAATTCTAATAGCTGCTTAGGCAACCTTTTCTGAAAGTGTCTGTAGGGAATGAGCTAATAATACTGTGAAAATACTGACATTAAAATGAGGTAGGTGAACTAGAAAAGCACACTGCTGAACAGGATCTCTTGTCAACTTCCTTTATCTATTGAGTTCCTGTCTCTTTAAGAGAAGGTGATAACACACCCAGTTCTCCTTGTATCTGTTTGTCCTTGCTAATCAAAGGTGGACTTGAATGTTTATAAACAGAGGACTTCTAGGTTTCCAAATACGTTCCTTTTTGTGTTCTTAAACCTCACATGCACTAAAAGATAAAAGCTCAAGTGATGATACACTGTAAAACTAAATCATAGAGTTCAAGGACTGCTTTTCCCAGTGAAGACTTCCAAACAATGCAGGAAGGTATTTTAGTAGCCCAGACTTACTAAACAATGTGCTAGGACTTGATACTGCTGTACACACTCAAATGTAAACACATCATGATGGTCTGGCCTTCCAAACAGAAGAATAAGGGAACAGGCACGCTCTAATTCTACATTTCAAGTATTCTGGCTACAGTAGTTGTACTTAATAAGAAAAGACTTTTTTAGTTTACTCTGCTTATGGGCAATTGATTTTTTTTTTTATTGTGAATAATTGTACTTTAACTATTCTTGTTTTAAATCCTGGGATTGCTGAAGAACTTCTATAGTTGAAAATTAATCCAGAGAAAATCTTAGACTTTAAAAGTTAAGTCAAAGATAACGGATTTAGCCAGAACTGTTAAGCTAGCAGCTCCTTTTGAACTTGTCCCTACAGAAAAATCTATAATATAGGTGACTTCTTCAGAAGATGCTTTGAAGGCTGTTAGCCTTGAAGCTTGCAAAACCCCTTGTTGCTCACCATTCAGCAAAAGGCTGAGTTTGCTGAGGTCTTTTGATGAAGTAACTAGGTTTAGATATAAACCTTAATATTCTTTGATGAAATAATGATTGTGTATAGCTGTGCTGGTAGTGTTTTTAGGCATTACTTCTCAAAGAACTCTACTCAACAAATAAGTTCAAGAAAAATTCCAAGTGGTAGTTGGGATTGCAAACTACTTTTAGCATCTGACTCGTCATGTATAATATACATAATAGCTGTTACAATGAACTTACATGAGATAAAGGAGGCAATGTTTTATGCTCTAGATGACTAGACCCAAATGCCAAAGTTTTATGAATTAAGCTGGTAGAGTAGTCCATTTACATTGAATACAGTTCATGCTTCAATATAAATCTACTCTGTGACTGTCCTCTCTTTCAGGCCAGGAGCGCTTTGGAAATATGACCAGAGTATACTACAAAGAGGCAGTTGGTGCTTTTGTGGTCTTTGATGTCACAAGAGGCTCCACTTTTGAGGCTGTTTCAAAATGGAAGCATGATTTGGACAGTAAAGTACTACTTCCCAATGGCAGCCCCATCCCTGCCGTTCTACTTGCAAACAAGTGTGACCAGAAGAAAGATGGCAGCCAGAATCCCTCTCAAATGGACCAGTTCTGCAGAGAAGGTGGCTTTGTTGGATGGTTTGAAACATCTGCTAAGGTGAGCATAATTGACAAATATTTTTAGTCTCTTGAGTATTGGCATAAGAAGGGATGAATATAATCGTGTAGGAAATGAAGTTATCAAGTATAGGAAGTGACAGTCAAATATCCAGTGTTCAGCAAAATTTGAAGTGATGGGCAGGCTAGCTTCACTCCTGAAGAAGACAAGGCATATTTGGTTTAGAGTAAAACTTATCTTAAATTCAGAGAACCTTGAAACTATCTGGAAACCTTGATTACCTGAGTTTGGTAAGTTTTTTCATCTTGCATGAAGTATCAGTCTCTTTAGCTGTTAATACTACTAAATGCTGATCAAGCTATCTGAAAGATACAGGTATTCTTTAGGTACAGGTTTTTAAATTGCATTTTTTGTCATCACTGTTGTATGTAGGAAATGGCAAGATTTGAATCAAACAAACTATTTGCTTACTCATTACTACCTACCCACAGTGTTGCTAAAGCACTTTTCTATTTTATCAGCCAATGTTGAGACTGAACAGGAGAAAAACAAATTGTTCTCTGTAGTAATTGAAGATAAGAAAGACAGCTGCTTTTTTCAGTTAACTTTTGAGTAATTTAATGTATGGTACAGTTTTAGTCTACAGACTTCTTGTCAATGCACAGATGACTGGCAGCAGCTTAGTTGGAAGTGAAATCCAGTATTTCCTTAAAGCTCAACTGGTTCTTAAAATGGAGGACTCCTCTAGATGAGGACAGTGTGGCTGACAGACCAGATTACTGGTCTGGTTGATAAATCCTTTATAAAGTAAGATAAGCCTCAAGGTCCCGCTTTTCCCTTGGCTTGCCTACTTCCTTTAACTGCTGCTGCTGAAGTGTTACACAATGATGTTTAGACAACTTTTAAAAAGCAAAGAGGGTCTAAGAAGAATATGAGAAACAAAGTTACAAGTTGCTCTTGATCACTTTAAGAGAAGGATACACAGTGAAAGGAATTAGTTAAATTAGCTACCAAGTTCTTTGCATTTGTAAAAATATTTCCAAACTCACCCATCTGTTACTAAAAACTCTATTTCTAAGGCTGCTTATACTCAAAAGGAACACCAAGATTCTGCTTTAGTGTAAGTCTTCCCTGAAGCTTTACCTGCCTATAACACTGCTATGTATGAACTGCATTATGGCTTAAAAATAAGTGCAAGTAACATTAGAAAAAAATCTCATGTGAAATTCTAGTGACAACTTGCATTTTAGGTGGCATTTAAGACAGGACGATGTAAAACAACGTTCTTGGTGCAGAGAAAAATCCAGACAATAACAGTTCTAGCTTATGTATTAATTGACTTGTTTAGGACTCTGAAGAGTTGTAGTTGAAATAGCAAAAATTTAGGACAGCTTTCTTGTTTTCTAAGCATACCAAAACAGTTTATGGTTTTAAGTCCTGCCTACTTGGATATCCTATTAATCTGCTTTTGCCTTTCTGCTGGAATTGATAATTGGATCTTGAGTCTAGTCATTAGTAATATACTGGACTGGTGTTTCCTTTGGAACCAAAGATGAGCAATTCCAAACATGGCAGCCTCGTGCTGAGCTAACAGATGGCCCAGCCAGGTCAAACCTGTGGCCAGAGACTCCTTGACACTAGGCCAGCTGGGACCCTCAGAAACTGGGATATTCTGGCAAAGTACATCTCTAAGTATCCTGCACACACGTGTTCTTTAGACTGTATGTGGAAGGTACTTTTCAAAATACGCACAAGAATATATAGAGTGGCTAGATGAGGCACTTGGACATAGCTGTGATTTTGAGGCTCATGGAAAAGATCCTTTCACATAAATAAGTGCATCCAAATGCCATCAGAAACAGAAGAAGGCTCCAAAAGGTAGGACGATACTACAGGTGATGTAATTTCCTAGGATTTTTCCTGATGCAGAAATGCAGTTTGGCATTTGTGAGTCTTCCAAATGCAGGTGGTACTCATTCCCTTGACTGCCTACTAGATTAGAGTCAGAATTCAATTTGTAGTATGGATAAATTATTTTATCAAACCTTTCTGCTAACTTTGTCAGGAAAAAAAAGTGTGAGCAATGGGTTTTTGCATCTAAACTGTTTGTGTTCTGCTGATGAGACTCAAGTATTTTCTTTTTGGACAGCTTTTTAATAGGAATGTGTGACTGTTTCAAAAAAATCACTGACTTCCTTGCTTTCAACATTTTTAGGACAACATCAACATAGACGAAGCTGCTCGATTCTTGGTGGAAAACATCCTTGCCAATTACAAGACCTTTCCTAATGAAGAGAATGATGTGGGGAAACCAAAACTGGACCTAGACCCATTGAAAGCAGAGAGTAAATCACAGTGCTGCTAATGCTACCACTGTTCAGTAAATGTGATGGGATGAGCAGCAGGACTTTGCCTTAAATCAAAATGCTGCTATGGTGCTGCGTTGTGACAATCCATATGGGGTGCCTGGTACTATCTGAACTGGTGACTCGTTTGGGTGTTTACATATTCTTGTTTAGCATGAAACTGAGTATCTTGTGAGTTATCATTCCACTTGCTTGAGTGTCTGCATCTAAGTCTGATTAGTGTCTTCTTACTTGAGAACATAAGGTAGTGTTTACACTCCTAAAAGGAACAAAGACAACATTCAGTGTCTAGTTTGCTTCTAGGACATATGCTACATTCCAAATAGGACTCACTTTTAGCTAAGTAGACTCTTGCACCTTTAAAGTAAACTTTTCCTTTGTCACCATTTATGTCCCACTTGAGCCTTTTCACCGGCACAATTGTCCCTATTTATTATTCCCACCATGAGGATCTGTCTCATTGCTAGTTCTCCTGCATCAAGACATCCCAGAAATCTTGAAGGGGCCAATGACAGATGGGAGGTATCTTTCCTAGTGTGATCACTAAGAATGAGTGGAGTAGATGGCTTTTACCACTGAGTAAAAACAAGATGGTTAAATTATTATGTTTAACAAGGGAAGGACATGGTTATAGAGATACTAACAAAAATGCATCTCCAGCTATTTAAGGCTGAATGTTTTCAGCTAATACTTTACATATGAAACACATTAATGAATACAGTTGTACTGCTGGCACATAGTTATGGTAACCCCACTCCTAAGCACATCCAGAAATAAACATCCAGTAACTTTTTCATGCACTAACACTGAAAACTTTACCAAGAGTACAAAAAATAAATGTCTTACTGTCCAGTAATGATGAACTTGCTTCTTTTTTCTTCTGTCTAGAGGTGGTTCTGAATACCATGAGCAAGGAGAGAGGTCTTGAGGGAAATAGCTTAACTGGTTCATGCTAGTCTGTCGCCCTTTCTGCCCCAAGCTCTGTCTTTGTCAGTTTTAGAACTCTTTTGACTGCTTTGAACTAAGGAACTGGCTTACCAGTTTGTAACTGTATACTGAGATGCTTATGTTTCTTTGTTATAACACTTACGTATTTTTGGCAGCAAATGAAGTTCAAAAGGATTAGAGAGATTTCATGGTTCCTGAATGTGTTCTGGAACTCTGGCTCTGCTTGGCTCAAAGGCTTTGAAGCTCCTCTTTATTTTAAAGGTTTCTTCTGTCCTGGTACCTCATTGCTACTGACTTCAGAAGTCTTACCTTGCTGGGTTTGATGGTGCTGATGTTTACTTAGCATCAGAACTAGGTATATGCAGGATTTGATATACTTTAATCTAGACTGAGATTTCTTAGGCTGTCTTTTTTTTTTTCTAAAGAGTAACATACTTTTTAAGAGTTAAATAAATATATTTGGGCATCTTATATGTGTTGGTGTATGCTTTTGAGAACATGAATCCTCACATATGTTCCATCCTATACTCAAATGCTTTCACTGACATTTGAAAACAACTTTATCTTCTAGTATCTGCTATGTTAAAGACTTATTTAAAATTACCACAGTAAGGCTTGACATAAACTAAAGCTGGGTTTATTTAGCTTAGGATCCTAACATAATTCAGATGAAAGGGATCTTAGGATGAAAGGATCTAAGCCAATCTCTTTCTCCAAGCAAGGTCATACCACCTTGGAACATATCATATGTTCTTAGGTGTTTGTGTGGTCTGGTCTCATCCTCCAACAGTGGAGACTGTATGGCCCTGGGAAAGCTGTTTCAATGCCTGACTGTCCTCAAAAGTTGGAACTACAATAATGTTCCTATTCAGTCACTTGAACAACTTAATTTAGACTGTAAACTCACTTTTGATGTTTAATCTCCACTGTACTGTCTTTTTTTTAACTTTAATTAAAGCTGCACGAATATAAATGCCTACTTTACCTCCATGGGCAGTTTCCCCAGCTGTAGTGGATTGTGGATTTCTTTTTTTTAGTGTTTAGATTCAAATGCATAATGGAGACCAAACTCAAGCTTTGTGACTCTGCCTGAATGCACGGATCTCATCTGGGTCCTGTCACTGATAATGTCATCCTATGCAGATTATTTTCAACAATGTCTAAACTTTTGCTTGAAGAGTTACTGCTGCTATATTTAAGCACTTTCTTTGTTTTGTACGTAGCTTTGTCTAAACCTCTGCATGAATGTAGAAAGGCCATGACTCTAAAACTGGTGGAATGTACAGGTTTTGATACAGGTTGTTATTACTGAGGCCAGTAGTATAAAGCTACCTGAAGGATGGAGTCTTTCTCTTTTTTTCCCTTCACATCTTCTTTCACTTGTCTGAGGAAAAGAATTTGAGCTTTAATAGAAGGGTAGTCTTGCTTTGTACTACAAACTGCATTCTCACTGCCCCTCTGTGGAAAGGAAGCATTGTGATATTTGAGACTGAGCAGGTGGATCAGGAAAGCTGATGCAGTCAGAACAAGAAAACTGTAACAAAAGGCTGACCTGAGGAAGGAAATGGTAGCATCTCCTTGGTAGAGGGGAATTGGACTGCAGTTCATGGAGAAGTGTGTAAGTCAGTTAAAATAGTCATGAAGCCCTATCCTAATTAAACCAAAAAATTTGATTTGGAAAAATATGTGGAAGACTGACACAAACAGTGATTTTTTTTTTCAGTATAGGATTTTCTGGTATATCTTAATTGCAGTTCTAGAAAAATATGAGCTATTCCAAGCTCCAGAGTTTTGTTTAAACTTTGTGTCAGGCCTGTTGAGTTGTACTAGCGTTCAGTCTCCTTAGATTGAACAAATTTTTGTTTCTCTATAATAGTTAATCTTTGGGGAATAGTTTAAGTCATTCTTAGAGACCCAGCATTTGATGTCACCACAGAACAGGTGCATGCCCAAAGGAGTCTGTGACGGTATGGGAAGCCCATGCTGGAGCAGGCTCCTGGCAGAGCCTGTGGCCCTCTGGAAAGGGCTCATGCTGAAGCAGGTTTTCTGACAGGCCTTGGGACCCTGAGGGGAATCCATGCTGGAGCTGTCTGTTCTGAAGGACTGCACCCCATGGAAGGAACCCACACTGGAGCAGTTCATGGAGCCCAGGGGAAGAGCTCACCTTGGAGAAGTTTCTGGAGGATTGTCTCCTATGGGAAGGGCCCCATGCTGGAGCAGGAGAAATGTCAGGAGTCTTCCCCTGAGAAGAAAGGAGCAGCAGAGACAACATGTAATGAACTGACTGCAAATGCCCATTTCCCATCCCTCTGCACCACTGGGTGGAGGAGGTAGAGAAAATTGTGAGTAAAGTTAAGCTCAGGAAGAAAGGAGAGGTTGGAAAAGGTATTTTTAAGATTTAGTTTGTATTTCTCACTTTCCTACTCCAGTTCGATGGGTAGTAAATGAAACTAATTTACCCCAGTCAAGTCTGTTTACCCATGACAGTAACTCGTGAGTGCTCGCTGCCTGTTCTTCTCTCAATCCATGAGCCTTTTGTTCTATTTCCTCTCCATCCTGAGAGGAGGGGAATGATAGAGTGGCTTTGGTTGGCACCTGGTGTCCACTCGGGGTCAGCCCACCACACAGGCAAACTACTTTGCTTGAAACTTAAAAGAATTGCTGTTTTCAATGGCACTTTACCACAAGATACCTAAAATCACTGCCTTCTAGTATTTAGTAGTTTAAGGAGCAAGAACTTTCCATTAGACTGTCCACCAGGATGCCATTTTGTTTCATCGGGTTATTGTTTTAAGCACAATTAGATGAGATGACTTATAGCTCAAATGGTTATGGTAGCACTTGGCATATGGATGATGGCATAAGTGTCACAATAATTTATGTAATTTTTATGAGTTTCAGAAGTTAGAGAATGTAAACTGTGTTGTAGGTTTTATTTGTTTAGAGAAAACAATATATTTTTATTTGGTAGACTTGAAAAACAAGTTTGAAGACATCTTACATCAGCTTATAGTCTTGTTTCAAACTTTTCACAAACAATGTTAATTACATTTAAATTAAAACATATTTATCCAGCAATCTTACATTTTGCATTTTTTAAATAGTACAGCTTTTTGCTTTTAGCCTGCATATACAACTGCAACTGCACTTAAAACACACTAAAGTTAATCACTGTTAAAAAGGATTTGCTGTGATCTGCAGTATGCCTTTACTTAGAACAAGAAAACTTAACTTTTTAAATCTCCTGCAAAAAGGTTACATTCATTTGGTAAAAACCAAAATACTAAAGTAAAACAGTATACTAAGAGATTTAATAGGTTCTGCAGTTCTGTAGTTTACACTGCATTAAGATCGTGTATTCTCATTTTAAAAGCAAATACCCTTCTGTCCCTCAGGCTACAGTCAATTTCATTGTATCTTTTAGCCAAATATCTAGAATTTTTTAGAGAGACAATACTACTTCCTCTGTTCATATCCCAATTTTGTAACAGTTCCAGTAGTTAGAGAATCACAGTTGTCTTATTTAACTCTGGGCTGCCAGTAGGGTTTTCACACTGTGTCAAACACAGAAAGCCTTTCATTTTGGTATAGGAAGTTATTCCTGTTATGAATCATCAAATGTAAATTGACAAAAGAAAGGCAATAGCTCTGCATGGTTCTCTGAGCTACTTTTATTTTCCTCTGCAGCTTGTTCTTGGGGCATACACTGTTTTATTCCTCTATTTGAGTGGAGAGATGATCAAAGCTGTACTGGTCTCCAGTTCACACTTTGACCTAGATAAGTGCCCTGAGCAGTCTCATGGGACTTGATGGTATTGCTGTATTTGAATTGAACTTCAACAGCTGCTTGATATTTAACAGAATATTTTGGGTCTATGTTTCACCAAAATGAGATTATTGCATGAGAATGTGATAAAACAGTGCTCCGGCAAATAAAGAACTTGAAAATAAAAAGGTATGTGGAAACAGTAACATAGTGAGGTCCATCAGAGTCCTTTCTGGCACCCTGTCAAATTTCAGAGAGGCTGGAATGTTGGAAATATCATGTCCCTGACAAGATCAGATGAGACATGGTACCATAAGACATTTTTGAAATGGCAGTGGGCAGAAAGTCCTGTGCTTAGGCAAAGACTGTTTTCTATTATGCAACTGGCTGTGATTTTTTTTTTTCCCCTACCTTCTTATTCCATCAGTTTACCCAAGAAAACTGTCATAATCCATTTCCCCACTTTACTCCTTAGCCTCATGTTGAGTTGACAGAATAGAGCTGCCTGTGCATAGTTTCAGTCCATCTGTTTGAGGATGGTTTTGCTCAAATTCAGTTCCCTGGCCTATGCCACCTCAGTGACTGTTCCCAACTCAGTGCACAGACTGCTCCTCCCAGGCTTTATCACATACTGCACTGTTTTCATTTTCTCAGGTGTTAACATTCGCCACTCACAATTGCTCTTATTTTGAACACCCTTCACTCTTTTCCCGATCCCTGGCTGTGATCTCTTAATGAAAGCTCTTAATGAAATGTCAGTGCACTGCTGTCCTCCTCTATTCACAATTTCCCACTGACCTGTACCTTCCTTACATCTCTTGCACTTACTCTTTCACTTAGCAAACAGATAAGAGAGTATTGGAAGTTAAGGGCAGTGGGGTTTTTATGTGTTAAAGGCATTAATTTCAGAATCTAGATTTTCCTATCACTTGATGAAAAGACTTGGGAAAAAAGTCTCAAAAATACAACACCACAATCATTCTATTTCCCTTTCATCTCGTGACTGTTGCAACCTCATGCCTGAAAATGCAGCATCCCTTCTTACAGAAGCCTCTAGTTGATTTTGACCTTAACCCTTTTTTTCATGGAAAACTTCCCAGAACCACGGAATGGGTAAGGTTGGAAGTGGCCTTGGAAGATTGTGTAGTCCTACACCTCTGCTCAGACCTTGAGCAGGCTGCTCATGGTCATGTCCAATTTGATAAAATCTCCAGTCTTGTTGGAAAACCTGTTCCAGTGTTTGACCGCTTTCACTGTAATTAAAAATAAAAATAAATTTTATTTTAAAGAGGAATTTCTCGTATTTAAATTCTCACATTGATTTTAATCCTGTCACTGGGCATCTCTGAGAAGAATAAGTATCTTTAGCCTACTCATCAGCTATTTCTAGACATTCTGATTTGCCCACCTACCACACTCTCAGGTCTTCTTTTAAGGCAAAAACTTTTACTGTCCTGTTCTGGAGTCCGTATGCCCTCTGTAAAATCAGAGGAGAGTTAAGTCTGAGCTTCAAGACCCCTGAGGGCTTTTGATAGTGTTGCTGTTCATAGCTACTCTTTTTCTGCTCTCTCCAACTACTGTGTGTTGCTATAAAAAAGTGCAAAATATTTCACATTAAAAGGCTGCTTTCCTGCAAGTGACTTGCCTGTGCTGTAGCTGTTGATGTGATGCTTTCAGGGAAAAACAAAGAAGCTGATGTTTTGAATGGTATCTTAGAAGAATGATGACCAGAAGGTTATCCATTCATTGCTAACCAGTATGTGCTACCTTAGTATTTGTTTAGTGACATTTCAATGGGTTCCTAACACTTGTTTTGTTATCTTGTGCATTTATTCCACATTTTCTGTCAGGCTGCCTCTACCCTAACAATTTCTTCCCTTCAGGGAATGTCTGTCAGATATACTTCATGGCTTGAGACATTGGGGCAGTGAAACAGCTGATGTGACCCTACAGATTCTTTGCCAGTTAGAAAACTAGCTTGTTTGAAATTCAGATTAATTTCTCTTTCCAAACAAGCTCTCCTTGTCATTGCTGTTAGGTTATGGAATTTGAAATGAAGTTCTTGCATAAATTAAAAGATGTAACTTTGATGGATGTAAAACTTGAGATCCTTTTTTTTTTCCTTCACAAAGTACCTAGATACATGCTTTTAAGGCCATCGCTCTTAGCAAACAAACTTATTGTAGGATTTTATGGTAAAAGGTTAGGTCCATTCTCAACTTCCTATGTAGGAACTATCATTTAACAGAGCAAAGAATTAAAGGCTCTGTACTTAAATATGCTTTTCTGATTTCTGTTCTTCCTCTACCACCCAAAAATGTTTACAGACCTAGGCACTCAAATTTCGGTTACTTTTATGTTGTTTTTCACATAAGTGTATTATGCAAGTTTTATTTGCTGGGATGCTGCAAACCTCATTGGTCATGTGCAGTAGGATCAAGAAGGAAGTTTTCCTGCTATGAAAACTTTCACAAGTGCCACTTACATGTATACGTATGTTTCATAGATACTTTTCCATAGTATTTTCTCTGTCCAGTAAGTATAGGAAAGAAGATTCAGAGGAATAGAAAGTCTGTCATTTCCATGGTGTTTTTATCTGCATTCTGGGTCACAAACGGAATCCTGTCCCCAGTCTACAATTTGGCATCAGCATCCAGCAAGGAGTGGAGGTGAACAGCCCTGTACTGGTACTGAAGAGGTGTATCCAGATATTTGAACTCACCTCTGTCTCTGCTATTTTTTATCTCTTTTGCCCTAATCAATATTTGATAGCATAATTGTATGAAGAGAAGACCAGCTGTTCAGTTTGAAAATAATTAAATAAAATTGAAATGTTTACTTGGCTCTCAAGTGAGAAGTGTCCCAAAGTACCTTATTTAAAATGGATGCTGTTGGACATAACGCTGAAGGAAATGCCAAGCTGCGGAAGAATTCTGCACTTTGAAATTTATGAGTGTATATCTGGCTGCCTGTCATCTTGATATAAATCAAGATCTGACATTTGTCTAAAATAAGCCTCTAGGTGTAGTAACATCTGCCTATTTTTCCTCCTATTTTTCATTTAGTCCTGCCCTCTGCAATTTGACAAATAGATATTAATTGATTTTTTTTTATTTGAAAAAGATTTAGGTTGAATAAGAATAAACAAAGAAGTATATTTTGTTTTATCAAGGATTTTTCATCATTCACTACAGATCGGGAAACTGCAAATATGGTGTTAGAAATAGGAGCTGTTTGTAATAATGCAGTCTCTGGAATGTATCTGAAAAAGTCTGGTTATAAACTAAGCTATAGTCAACTATCTGCTGAATTCAAAACCACCAGATTAATGCTAATTTTATCTGAGCTTGGTGGAACTGCTTTCATTTTGGTAATCACGGGCTTCATAGCAGGAATTAGTCAGTTGCCTCAATTTGAAATTAAAAAGGAAAATAAAGACTTGCATAGTCTGGCTCTAAAATTTCTCTAGGCTGCCAGGGCAGAGCTGACTCGTATTCAAGTTGCCATCGGCCAAGCCCCCAGGTCCCTTCCTGCAGTGCTGCTGTCCAGCCTCTGCTTCCCAGTCTGTCTGTACATCCAGGGTTGCTCCGTCCCAGGTGCAGAATCCAGCACTGGTCTCTATCAAACTTCATACAAGTGGTGATTGCCCAGTCCCGTCACTTGTCCAGGTCTCTGTGCAGGGCCTCTCTCCCGTCGAGGCAGTCGACAGCTTCTCACAACTGATGATCACCGTCAAGCAAACAAACTGCGTTCCTTGGCCAGATTCCTGAAGCTGTCGCGGAAAGCGGTATCTGATACCCTCGAAACCAAACCTTTGCCCGCAAAGGCACTTCGCGCCGTTTCCTTGGCCCCTCGAACACGAAGCGGGCGGCGGGGGCCGTGTTCGGGCNCGGGAGCAGCGCGGCCCGCGGGGTCGCCCGGCAACGCGGCGGAGGCGGCGGCACCGACCCGCGGCCATGGCCTCCAAGGCGGGCAAGAAGAAGGAGCTCTCCAGCCGCGCCAGCGCCTCCTCCAAAACGTGAGAGCTCCGGGAGCGAGGGAGGGTGGGCGCGGGAGGATGGCAGCCCCCGCCGGCCGACCCGACCCGGGAGGCGCGCCGAGGGACACCGCCGTGACCGGCTTGGGTTTCCTCCGCGGCCGGCTGGAAATTTCCCCCGAGGCTTCCCTGCCTCGGCCTGGGCGGTCGGCGGGGCACCTGTGCGTGGCGGCCCTGTCGCCGTGGCACGGGCCGGACACGGGTACGTGCCCGTAGCGCTGTGCGGGAGAACAACTTGCGCTAAGAAAGTTCGCTTCCTCGTGTGGGTGCTTCGTTAAACGTGGTTTCTAAAGATGAGGTGGGGTTTGGTTGCTCGTGGGGTTTTGTTTGTTTGGTCAAACTGGAGGCCCAGCTCGTGTGAAAGTTGTACTCCCTCCCTCCTGTGGTCCTTGGGGCGCTCCCGTCGGGCAGCGGCATCCTGCCCCGCCGGTGCCGTGCGTGTCCTGGAGCGCCCCTGCTCTGGCAGACAGACCTCGCACCTTGAGCACAGCAAGGGCGACGACGCCTTCAGCTGCTGCTCGGGGGCTATCAGAAGTTAAGAGCTCACGGAAGTGGTTTTGGGTTTGAAAGAATCTCGAAGCTCTGAACCAGGACAATAATTTTGGGAATGGGGGTGCTCTGTTTTCATCAGGTAGAGGAACTAAATTAACTGCAGTTTTGGGGGCGAAATGATTAATGAATGTTATAGCGCGTCAGTGTCACTTACAGAAGGGAAAGACAGTTCCCAGTGCCTGGAATGTTTGCTTTATGTTACAAAGAATCTGAGGAAAGCAAGTATGATAAAAAAGAGAATTCTTTCTATTAATTTCTTAAATATTTCTGTATAAGTTGCATCTCTTGAGTTATTTTTAAATTATTTGCTATTTGCTATTTGCTGGGTGTTTAGTGTGAATTTGTACATTTCTGTGTAAATGTCTCTTTTTCCCTGCAAAGACTAATAAATAGAGAACACTGATGTTCACTGTCACTGTTTTGACTTGTGAGTTCTGTTTCTATGGTGTCAGCAGCTTTCTCCTCCTAATACAAGCCTGAATGCATGGCGCTGTCAGGATTCAAATGAAAAAGGTATCTGATGCATGTGCTTATGGCCTTTGCTTTTTTTTTCTGCCATAAATGAAGGTTTCAGTTGTATCGCTTATTTCTGTCCTGAAATCAATCTCAAATGCCCCTTTGTGCTTATTTAATATCTAGTTACACAGCCTTTGTTGCACAGTAGTTTCTTATTTCATATTTTTATGTTTCTATTTTATATTTCACACCTGGATTCCCATTTTACTAACTTTTCTGTTGCAGGCTGCCAGTATCTAGTTCCTTCTTCCCACTGCACCCTTTGCTTAGTAACGTTGTTGTTGTTGTTGTCGTTTTGGCCACAGCCATGCTGTCCTTCATATTTATTGTTTCGAACAGTTTATCAAATTTTTTCTGATGATATTTAAGCTAACAGGGACATTTTTGGTTTTTAGCTGTCAGAGAAAATAAAGGAAAGTTGTTTTAAATGAGGTGGAGTAGCTTGAAGATGTCCTAGTGGTGGCTTAGTGATTTTGTTTCTTCTGTAGTTTAGTAACATGTTACAATAACCTGATTGCAATGAAGAGCCATGATAACACAGAATAAATAGTTTGTATTATTGTTTTTTACATTCAGCCTATCACTTTTGTTTTAACTATAGTGTGTCTTTTGGGTTTATTTTGTGATACAGAGTGCTCCTGTTGTAAGCAGGCGTAACTCTCAGCAGTAAGCATCTATCTAAATGTTTCAGTGCCGTATATACTTCCATATGACATCTTTTTGTCCTGAATAGTATTCAGACATATATGGAGAGCTGATGTGACTTAAAAAAAACAAAAACAAAACCAAAAACAATCTTAGTGATGGAACAGCTCTTAGTATACAGAACTATCTCTGTATTTGAATCAATTAGTATTTGTATTATCAGAAATGCTGGTAGTGTAAGAGGAGAAAACAAGAAATCTGTGATACAAAAAAATCTGAAGTTAAACTAACTCTGATGGTAATTTCATGACTAACCTATCCCTACTCATATTTTTGTCATTCTGAAATGTTACTAAAGCCTTTTGGATGAATGGATGAAAAAAACCTTGGTTTAGGTCAATGCACGTCTCTAAGTTCAGGAAATGACCTGATAAGCCTTGACTAAATTGTAAGGAAAGATTTTCCTTCACCATCTGTTGAGCTGTAGATGATTTAAATCAAGGAAGGCTATTGACAGTTTATTAAATTTTTGTGTACATAATTTTTGTCTTGAAACAAAAATTCTACTGAAAATTTTTCAGTGGCCCCAGTTTTCTCATGAAGCTGTAGAGAATGGTGCTATAAAATAGCTGAAAAATAGATTTCAGCATTTGCTATACCTTCAGTCATATTGTTTCACTCTGTAAGTTTTAAGTGAGTCGATTAAATCTATTCTACTACAGTATTCAGTCTCAGTAAGATCTTCATCCTGCTGAAAGCCCACGTGCGTCTTAGTACCCATTCGTCAAAGATGAATGTACGAAAACCGGGTGTTGCAGAACTCAGTGGAAATTGTTGGTAGTTGGGAACTGAACACAGTGAAACTAAAAGTTTCTCCTTGAAAACACTTCTAACATCTTGAATAGCCTTTCTTCCCTCTTGCCCTCATTTCCCAGATGGATTGGAATTTATATGCCAAACTCAGTATCAGAAAGATATTTTAGCATTCTTAGTCCCTCTGAAGGGACTGAAGCATTGAAACAGATTCTTCTTTTCTTTAGTCATGCTATACGCCGATGGTCTCCAAACTTTTTTAATTGTGCAACCCAATTAGTGGCAGTTTTTTAAGTGCACCCTTCCAATATATATGTGTTTATTCCTTTATCAGTTATATACATGCACTACTCAAGCTCTGATATTTTTTTTCCTTGTGTGCACTGCCTGCTTTGGAGACCACTTCTATAAGCTACAGAATTTCTGTGGGAGAGAATGAGCAACTCGGTAGTTCAAGTTTTGATCTACAGCCTGCTAGAGTTTATAGGGAGCATTTTCTTTGGATTAGGCTTATGGTCAAAACTTAGAACTGCAGGCTGTGGTGATTTATGCAAAATGGAGGCTGTATGTCATTTTTCAATTTTCCACAATGTTTCTACACTGCTTTCTCCTTTGTCATAGGATTTGTGGTGTCAAAATGGTGGGAATGCAATTGATAGCACACAGATAGATATCTTATTTCTTTATTTGGAAATGGAAACATGCTGTATAATGAGGAATAACTGTATTACAGTAAAGTGTACTAGTTTAAAAGCAAACCAGTGGGAGATCCCAAGTCAGAATTGCAATTTAATAGGAAAATTAAGATAAACGCAATAATACAGAAACACTGCCTTAAACTGACAGAGTCAGGTTACAACCTGACACCCTGTTGGTCAGGGTGGTGGTAGCAGTCCAATTAAATGGTGGCTGCAGTCCTGCTGGAGTGATGAATGTGATTCTCTTGAAGCGGGAATCCTGTAGTAAAGTCTGGTCCTTTTCTGGAGGTCCAGTGGTGGTTATGTAGCTCTTCTCCCCTGGAAATCTAGTGGGTAGTGCCGCTCGTGGTGTTCCAAACCTCAGATTATATCCAGGTAGGAATGCTTGGTTCCTGCCCCTGGGTGGAGCACCTTACATTGGGATGATGTAATTTTATGAGTCATGCAGTGAGACTTGATGGCCCATTAGCAGAAGATAGCCCCCGGAGGGAGTTAGCAGAGATGACTCATGGAAGAGATAAAGAACACTGCCCCACCTATTTTTAACAGTTTAGATGGTAATAGAAGATGGTAACAGAATACATACTTTTGGTTACATCTTACATTGTAACCTAAAACAAGATATAGTATAGATGTAATCTTGGTCTACAAGAACAAGATACAAACATTATTCATTTACTAGAAAGTACAGTTTTAGACCCAAATGCAGAGAAGGTTCAGTTTTCTGATATAAGGCTTACTCTATGTCATTGTTGTCAAGAACAATCAGAAGAGTACTGAGCTGGTTCTGCAGGAGTCTGCTGTGGGATAAAATGAATAGTTCTGATGCTGTTTATAATTGTTGAGAAAAACTGCTGAACATGGCAATAAAACAACTGTACTGAATAACGCTATGATTCATTCCTCATTTTGTTTGGTAAACCCTGTGTTGAACAGAGTGCTCTAAGTTTCCTCAGGTAATGATTTTCTCCTAATACTAGGCAAGTGTTGATAATGATTGTAAATGTTTTATCAAAGGCAATTTACCAAGTCTTTTTTTAAGGGGTTGTGGAAATTAGAACTAAATGTTATACACACACTGTAATATTGCAGCTGTGTTCATTGGAGATATAAAAATTACTTCTTAGATATTTGGATTTCAGTAAAACTTTTGATACTATCTCTCGCAGTATCCTTCTGGATGAGGTGTCCAGCTGGATAAAGACATCATGAATGGGTGAGCAGCTGGCTCATGTGTCAGGTGCAAAGGGTTACAGTGAATGGGGTGACATCAGACTGGTGACCTGTCACTGGTGGGGTTCCACAGTGCTCCATCCTCAGCCCTGTACTCTTCATCATCTTCTTAAATGACTTGGATGCAGGACTGGAAGGGACACTAAGCAAGTTTGCAGATGATATAAAATTGTGAGAAGCTATTGACTCCGTCAAAGACAGAGAGGCCCTGCAAAGAGACCTCAACAAATTAGAGAGATGGGCAATCACCAACCACGTGAAGTTTAACAAAGACCAGTGCCAGCTTCTGCACCTGGAATGGGACAACCCTGGATATATGGACAGACTCGGGAATGAGATGCTGGAAAGCAGCACTGCAGAAAGGGACCTGGGAATATGAATACAACAGTGTGAAGGGCCAGCTGTGAGGAGAAGCCATATGAGGAGCAGCTGAGGTCACTTGGTCTGTTCAGCGTGGAAGAGACTGAGGGGAGACCTCACTGCGGTCTACAGCTTCCTCACAAGGGGAAGAGGAGGGGCAGTCATTTATCTCCTGTCAGGTGACCCATGACAGGACCCAAGGAAATGGCATGAAGTTGTGTCAGGAGAGGTTTACGCTGGATATCAGGAAGAAGTTCTTCAGCAGAGGGTGGCTGGGCACTGGAACAGGCTCCCCAGGGAAGTGGTCACTGCACCAGCCTGACAGAGAAGCATTTGGAGAATGCTCTTTGGAGAAACCTCTTTGGAGGTGCGACTCTTGGCGTGTCCTGTGCAGTGCCAGGAGTTGGACTTTGATGATCCTAGTGGAATCCAACTCAGAATATTCTCTGATTCTGTGATTTTCTTTGATATATGTTTGTGTTCATTCTGTTACCAAGTTCATTGAAGATATTTGTGAGACAGAGACAATTACTGTAAAAATTCTGTGTAAATCTATGAGAACCTAAGTAATATAACTATCCCTGTATTTGAAAGAGAAATGAATGCTTGCAGGCTGGCTGAGAAAATGCTGCCTTGTAACTCTAGTATTCTGTGGTAATTGCAAGATATATTTTCTGTTTTATTTTAGAATGAAGCTTGCAGTTGCAAGGATAAAAATGTTAAAAATACTTTGTCTTTTGACTAATACTTTCTTTCTGGTAGTAAACGCGACTTGTTTTTATATGTCCCTAATGATCAAAATATTAAATAGAAATATAAGTAATATAAAAAAACAAAAGGCTAATTTTTAAAAATAATTTGTAAAAAAAATCCTGAAAGCTGTCAGTGCTTACCAAAAAGAATTACAGTGTTATAATTTCATCTGTTGTAGATAAAATTAGTGCAGCAATTGTCTGAGAGTAATGTGTACAAACATCTGTGCAATATATTTTGATCGCCTTAAAATCACTTTTCTTAATTTCTAGAGATTAATGTGTACAAACATCTGTGCAATATATTTTGATCGCCTTAAAATCACTTTTCTTAATTTCTAGTGAGATCAGGCTTCTTTTTTTTTTCCTCACAAGTGTTTAGAACAGTCAGCACAGTACATCTGCACTGTGGAAAATCAATCAGGATTATGGGTGGATATATTGCATTGTTGGAGTGGGACCTAAGAAGCATATGGAGAAGGCAGGAAAATTCCTCTGGACTTGCTAGCCAGACTTCCCTTGGGTGTCTGCAAGATACTCCATTGGGTTTCTCTTCATTATTGCTTTCTAATTAGATAGCAATTCCCTTCAGGAGGTAGGCAGCTGCTAGAGATGACAGGCTGAAGAGCTCAAAAGAACTGCTGCCCTTACAGCTTTTCTTAATTGCACCATTAGAGGCTGCTGAGAATCTGATCTTTCCCAGGTTTCAACAGCTATGGTGAGTAGAAATTGATGTCTTCGGTGGCACTGAAAGGGATTCTGGCTAGTAAGAATAGATAATGAATTAAAATGCTTTTTAAATTAATTTGATGAAGCTCTATGCCATCAAGCCCAATCTTCTGAATTAAACTTAAGCTATCAGCATCCATCTCAGTTAAGGTTTGGGCTATTAGGGACAAAAGTGAGGAGTTGGTGGTTGGTGCCAAGAGAGGCAAGTGATTTAGGGCTAATTGTGGCACAGACAGAGGTCACCAATGTATGCAGCGGAAGGTCAGAGTGGTGCTGGAGTTCTTTTTAGAGAGCTCAGTAACTCAGGGCAATATTTACTGCTAATGTATTCTTAAGGACTAGCAGAGACCAGCTGAAGCCTGGACTGGTTGGAAGAAATTATTGAAGTTTTGCTGTGTGCCTGGTTGATTGCAGTGAAAAGCAGGTTGCTGCACCAAAACCTAGGATTACCTAATGGTTGTTACTAAGATTAAAGGGTGGGACAATAAGAGCAGAAAAAAATAGTGGCATTGCTAATTCATTCTTCAGTTCCCATATGCCTAGGATAAAGTTTCAGCCATGGCTTGGGATTGAGGTTTTATCCACTGCTGGCATGTGTTCTTTAGGTAAGTATACTTAAGGTTTGGTGGTTTAGATAATATGGACTAACCAGATTAATTTTTTTATGTTTTAGGTTTGTTAGATAGGCTGAAGTTTGAGAATGGTAAGAACTAATGACTTGTGCTTAAGAGCCTAGTAATTGAACTTGAAGCTGCTTTTAGTGTTGTGCTTGACCTCTCACGTTTGTTAATGTAAGTTTTAATGGGCACTAAAAATTTAAATGGATTCAGGGAACAAGCCTGCAGAAAAGAAACCCATTGAAGATTATATAAATATATAGCAACTACATCAAGCTTCGGCAGTGCTTGAAATTAAAGTGCTGTTATTAAAAATACTTAGAGACTGTGAAAGTATTTGACAAATATACTAGATATGCCTTTATGCTCTTTGCAGGTTTTCAACCGCGGTATTTTTTGAGACAAAATGTTGGGCTACAGTTCATCCATTCTCTCACTCAGCACTCCTGTTCTCCAGTTTGTGGTCCGAGGGGGTAGCCCAGTGGTACATCTTTGACTTGCAACATGTGTTGAAACATGTTTTGAGAGAACAGGTTGCTGTGTTATTGTAAAAGCTATTTACGTTTGTATGTTGGTGCTTGTGCTTGTTTTTGACCTTGCGCTCACTACAGTCAGAGATGAGTGCCAGTCAGGCTTGGTGCTTATAACCAACTTCTGCTAGAGACTTGAAACAGAGTGAACATTTTGGACAAAAGACATTGAGGATACTAGCCCTGATTTTGCAATATTTGGATTAGGTGTACCCATTTTATGGTTAATTCTGCCCAATTTATTGGGCCGTCTTCAAAAATATAATTAGTTTCAAGTGTCGTGGTTTAATCACATCTGGCAGCTCTGCACCACGCCGCTTGCTAGCTTCTCCCCAGCAGGATGAGGACAGGAATCTGGGTAAAAATGCAAAAACTTGTGGGTTGAGATAAAGACAGCTTAATAGGTAAACAGCAAAGCAAAAAAAGGAATTCATTCACTGCTTCCCATGGACAGGCAGGTGTACAGCCATCCCCAGGAGAGCAGGGCTTCATTGCATGTAGTGGTGACTTGGGAAGACCAATGTCATCACTCCGAATGTCTTCCACGTCCTTCTTCTTCCCCCAGGTTTTATTGCTCAGCATGACAGCATATGGTCAGGTGGGGTCAGGTGTTTGGGCTGTGTCCCCTCTGGTCCCTTCTTGTGCACCCCCAGTTTATGTTCTGGCAGAGCCATGCAAGAAGCAGAAAAGGCCTTGACTCTGTGTAGTCACTGCTCAGCAGTAACTGAAACATCGCTGTGTTACCAACACTGTTTCCATCACAAATCTAAAATATCCCTGCTCTGAAGAAATTTACTTCAATCCTAGCCAAATCCAGTACAGCTACTCCCTGGACTTCACAAGGAAAAGATTTATATGAAAAATTTTAAACCTTCACTGCATTCATAATCTGCTTTACAGTTGTAACTGGTAATATATTACAAGCTTTTATACTCTTATTACAAAGCTGATTTTTGATAACTCAGGAGGCTCTTCTGTCTCAAACAGCTCACTTCGGATCCTTTCTAAGCAAAGCCAGTTAAGGCTTCACAAGACTCTGTGACTGGTATATCTTGACCTACAGCAGTTGTTCATCTCTGGTTTACAGCTACTTTCCTGACAAACCTGAGCATGTTTTGAGATCATGGTCTCATTTAGCACGCTGTTAATTGCAATCCAAAGATAAACAATTACTTTGATTTGAATGGCTGTCTGGAGCCTTTTTGAAGGCACCTCCTGGTCTCTCAAATAGTTTAGTCACAACATAAATCTGTAATGGCCCGGGATTCCAGGACATCCAGCTGCAGAACTGAAAGGAAAAGTATCTATGTACCTTAAAGTTTAACCATCTGAAACACTGAGCAAGTGGTACCATCCTGCACATACGTAGTTTCCCCAGACATAGCAGTGTTAGTGAATAAATGCGGTGTGATCTTAGGCTCAAGTTGAGTGAAAAACTTCTGAAAAACAATCATGAACCAAAGTTATTTATTGCATCATTGACCATCTGCAAGCTCTACTACTACTATTGTACTAATACCTAAATCCTAACCTGACTAAAGCTAGAGACGTTCCTGAAGAGTTTGCATTGTATCTCTTAAGCATGAAAGAAACACTTTTCATTTATTGTTTTTTATTGTCTATTTGTTTTGTAAGTAACACGTCTTTCTGAGGGCAGTAATTTTGTTAGTATCAGAAAAAAATTTCTAAATTAGACCTAGAATTTCTGACCAGAAAGATGAAGCTCTTGCTTTCAGCACCTGCACTTCATTAATTGAAATTTTTCAGTGTGTAAATGCGGTACAACTTTACATAGTCAATTTGTTGGTACTTTTTTTTCCCTTCTACTTTTAACTTTCTTTTTAGTTTCATGCTTTGTGGTGAGATAATTTTTTTTTCTCCAGATAAATATGATAAGCATACTAGAATAGCGTATAAGCTGACCAATAAGTTAAATTTTTTATTAACTAGATTGCATGTTAATTAGAAAATTATGTATTCAAATTAATTTTCCTAGTTAATTCTAATTAAAACAACGAACCCCTGAGAGCTCAGCCTGTTTGATCTGTAGATTTCAAACTTCATGGACTCATGGGCATGAAAATATTAAGTAATTTACTAGTGGCAATATCACACTAAATACTGTATTCCCTACTGATCTTAGTTTTAGTTTTTTCTTTCCATGAAACTCAAAGCACTGTCAGAGAATCTTACAGGCAAACACTCCATGGGCCCTTGGTTGGAGACTGTACAATCAGGCTATGCAAGAGGAATTTTGACTTCTATTACGATGAACAGTGTAATGGAGAAAAGCAGCTTTCAGCAGAACTGCATAGCAGAAAATGTACTGTCAAAAGAAAAATACTAATAATTGTGCTTTGAAACTAGAAAGCATTCTTAAAGCATCATGTTAGAGACTCTGTTTGCTGGGGATTATTCATCTACTTAAGTAGAATGGTCTTTATCTTCTGTGGACTCTCTGTAACCATCACATAAGAAATGAGATTTCCTGGTTTTCTTAACAATGCATGCAAAGTGCTTTTTAAATGAGTTGGCCTAAATCCACAGAAGTACTGGCATGCTCTGCCATGCAGAGACTTTTAGCTCTTGGTTAATTGTTCAGGTGCCATACAGAAGGCGCAAGAGGTTTTTACAGAAGCCAACAAAGAAGCAATGCTGAAAAAAAGGAGCAAAGTGCAGTTCATATTCTTCAGATATACTTGAGTATCAAACTTTGGTGTCAGAAGAGGTGCCACAGTCTTCTCAGCATTCTTGCAGCTGAGTCTAAGGTCAACTTATAACTTTATAAGCCCTATTCATTTGCTTCAAGTTGGAAGAGCACATTGGTCACAGAAAAATTTGATCTGCAAATTGGATGTAGATGTTACTTGCTTTCAAATCTGTGACTTGTTGGAAAACTGCAAGATGCGGCTCAAACCCCTTGTTATCTATGGCAGCCTGTTCACTTGGCCTGTCACCACCACCTTTTGAAAGCAGTTAACTTTAAAGGATTTAGACCAGCTCACAATCCCACCTGGAGCACTACTCAGAGGCAGCCATAAGCATCTTGAAAGAATCAGTCAGAGATCACTTCTTTTGGCTGAGATTGGCACCCGAAAATGACCAGAAAAAACACTCCTCTTTCCAGGCTCTTGCTATGACATTATCTAAGTATTGATATATCATATTTTCACCTGTAAAACTGGATATAAAGCCCACCTCTGTAGACTATTTTTGTTTCTGTATGTTACAAGTGCTCATTTAAGAGCTAGCTATTATAGTGTTTCTGCTTTGACAGGCATCTCTTGGAAATAATTTTCGATGTTCCACTCTTGGGAATGTAATTTTAAAAAAATAAAATTTGAAGGATGTCTTTTAAAGGTCTAAGTGACCTCCAGTGTGGTAGAACATGAAAGGCTGTCAAATGAATGACCTCCAGGCAATCTGATACCTTCCATTGTGAAGAACGGTTTTCAAATAAGTAAAAGAGTATTTTTTCTCCATTCTATGTTTAAAGCTTTTTTATAGCAGATCTTTGGCTCCATAGAATCAGGAGCAGAGAATTTTCACTACAGCTGTCTCTCAGCACTGAAAATGGTAATCTCAGTTTTCTGGCATTGCTCTCGCAGGCTACAGGGTCTTGGGCTGCTGTTTGAAAGCAGCGTGTCCATGTTACTGTTTCTCATGTATATAATGTCACCTGATTTTACTTCTGTCTTTGAACAGTTTACAAATGATAGTTTGTGCAATAGAAACTATTCTTCCTGGAATGCAAAAATAGAAGGAAAAGGCTCCAAAAGTCTGGCATTGTGCATGAGCTCGCTATGAGCATGAAGGTTGAATTTTACAGGAATTCCTCCAAAAAAACATGAAATTTTTTTTTTTTTTGCTTTACATATATTTAGTCGCACAAGATAAATCCGTTGTGATCTATATTAAGTATTCAGGTGCTTATCAGTCTATTTGGCGCCAGTTTTTTTAATACATCTTCATTTTTTTCCCCTGACACATGGCAAAAGTCTATTACTCGATTCTGTGTTTTGTATTCAATTTCTGACTTGAAGTTTTTATATAGCAAAAAGGTTTAGTTGGGATAAATGGATCAAAACAGCAAAATATACTTTTAGCTGGAATTCTAAAATTACAAGGACAAAAATTCAGACAGTATTTATAGGGCAACAAATGGAATCAGGCTGAAAACAAGGAGAACAAACGAAAAAAATAAAAGTTTTAAAACCTACAATGCTTCTAAACCACTATTTTCCATTAATTTTTCTTTCAGGTAATGTCCAAGACATACTACTATGTACAATTTGCACAAGGGATTTGGCATTAGGGTTTTTCTTCCCCGTCCTAGAATCTGGAAAACAAACCGAGAGGGAACAACTTGGTTTCAATTAATATGAAAGCAAATAAAAATAGGAAAACACATGGACTTCTAGCTGGCAAAGCTAAATGTGAGGCTAGGTGACCATCTCTCTTAGCAAATGTGTGGATCTTCAAAATAGACTCATTCTTGACAAGTTACTGAGGTCTATTAGTAGTTTGTCTGACACCTACAAGGACATCAGCTATGTTTAGAAATGAGAACATCACACTTGAAAGCAGTGATCTAAATTACAGACCCCTTTAAAAATAATATGTCTATAAAGAATAATTTGTGTTCATCTTTTCTTTCTATCTTCACTTTAATTTTCTACATTTTGATCTTGCTTCACGCAGAAGGCACTCTGTGCTTTTTGAGGAAGAAATCCTAACCCAGTACACAAAAGTGAAATGACAATAAAACCTGTTGTCTTAGGCTTTTGCAAGTAACTATGATTTCAACATAGATGGCTTGATTCTCCCCAGATGTGAGAGCTCTGAGCACTCAGACTAGAATATTTTGCTTCTACAGAGAATCCTATAAGGTTTGGCTCCCAAGATAAGACTAATGGCAAGGTATTGTGAACAACTCACGCATATTTTGGTTTTATTTTGTAATTGCTGCTGACTATTCTAATAATATGGAGAAAACTGTATTGCCTTATTAGCTGCTTATTAAAGTGTCTGATTGTGACTCATTCTGTTTGTTCCTCTTCTGAAGAATGGCACTAGGTAGGAAGAAAAAGTGCAAATCATTTTGCCACAGTTACTGATATTTGGCCAGACTTTCTCATATGCTTTAGAGATCCTTATGAACTTGAGTGTTACCATGGTTTCTGCTCTGGGTTTCTAAGATATTCAGATGCTACTTTTAAAAAATCATTTCAGTGATTATAGTTTAAAAGAAATTTCTGCTATAAATAAGGTCTTCAAAGGAGCCTTTTGTCTTTGAGGTTGGAAGAGATTAGAGAAAAACTTAAGTAGCTTCTCTGCAGGGAAGATTTGGAGAAAAAGTTGAACCATCTTTTTGTTCTCTGCCCTTTTTCCTAATATAAAAGCTTTTACTGAGGACAGAAGTTGATGTTTTCTTACTGTTCAAATGATCCCCAGAAAGGGACACTTCTTTTTTTACTGCCTCTTGGTGTCTTCTTGACTTCTAAAAACACTTGTATGGTGTCACGTAATTATTATTGTCTGATGATCCAGAATGACGTGAGTATTGGGAAAGGAAGTTTAGAGTAGCCATGCTGTTCTGAAAGTAACTGCCAATATTTCTGTAATTCTCGAGAAGACTCCCTTCAGAGTTGCTCTGTAAGGCATGGTCATAGATAATTTAAAGGTAGATTTATCAATTTTAGGAAGAAAATATTTGCTTCTTAGCTTCCTCGACTCCATTAACCAAGTTGACAGGATCTTGCTTGCAGAGTGCAGTAGTGTGTATGTCTATAGACTAAATGACTGTATTGAGAGCACACTTCCAGTGGGCTTGCTTCCTGTCTCTCTATTAAATCTGAAGTGTCTGAAAAACTTGGGTTGCAATCTGTCTGCATTTTCCGTGTTGTGCTTGTCTATCCTGCTGTCCCCTATTTCCCCTGTTTGCACTATATCAATTACACCAGTATTCTTGGAGCAGCTGCTTAAAGGGTCAGAGGTGAATTAGTGGCAACTTAATGGTGTTTCATTTGGCAATTTATTCTTCCCTTTTCTCCTTTAGGATTTAGCACAGGGTTAAAAGGAAGTCTGCCAGTAAGTTGGTTTTTAAAATACTGTTGCACAATGAACCCTTTAAAATACTGTTGCACAATGAACCCATCGAGCCTGAGCATAAAATACCAGTAATTTGCGTTGTCCTTGTATCTTGCAGTTAATTTCAAAGAATTCTCACAGTTGTATTATTCGATTCTTGTAATAGAGGAACATCTTAATAGCATTACTCAAATGCAGTATTTTAATTAATTTGGCTGTCTTTTTTCATTTATTACTATTTATTACTTATATTTGGAGACCAATTAAAATGCAGTTATTTGTGAATTTTCCAGGTCTTATTGAACTATCCTTTTTGAGATGCAGTAGCATTAGACTTCCACAACTTAGTTTAGGCATCTCAAGCATAGGTAGCATTGTTTCCATGTCTTCCACATTGTTAGTGCTGAGAGTATTCTGTTATGTCAAAGTGTGGTGGAAAATAATTTTCTGTCTTAGTGTGATAATAAGCTAGGTAAGTCTTCCATATCTCATTGTTGCGTTTTAAAATTATGCTTTTCTATTATTCCATTATTGTCACAAAGCGCTCAGAAATCTTATAGCAAGAAATGAGGAAGGGCTCTGAGTAACGTGGTCTAGTGAAAGGTGTCCCTGCTCATAGCAGGAGGGGTAGAACTAGAGGATCTCTAGGGTCCCTTCCAACCCAAGCCATTCTATGGTTCTATGAATTATTGCAATTATTGTTAATTTTATTTGTGAATAGTGTCAGAATATCTTTATTATCAGTAAGTGAAATTTCCATGCTTCTCTATAAAAATTTAAAAGAACAAATACAGATTTAGAAGTACAAAAAAGATACAAAAAGTTTAGGAGTAACCCTTAGATATTTAAAATTGCTACATATGCTGTTCATATTTCATCTGAAGTAAGAAGAAAGTACAAAAAATGAGAATTTTACCCAATATTTTTTTTACTATGTTACTATGTATAAGAAACTGCCAGGAGTTGTATTTAAATCAGTGTTAGAAGTGTTCAGGTTTCAAAATATCACAAATGTTGAATCTGTTGATACAGTCAGCACTTTGTTTTTCATTGTTCTTCATGCATGCAGTTAGCACAGATGCAACAGATTCTTTGAAACAACTGGAAATGATAAAGACATTCCTGGTAATCCAGGGAAATTGATAAATGCCTAAGGATTTTTCAATTGCTTGTTAAATATTATTGAATACAGAATGAAGCATCATTTGAGTCTTCAAGAAAACACTGGAGAAAATATTATACCATTAATGTAAGATCAAATGTAATAGAGTCAATTTACAGATGACTGAGGTGACAAAGATGAAAAAATAAAGCAAAGGATCGTTCTACAGAATACATCTTCCTTCCACATAGAGAACTACAAGCTGTGTTTGGGTGGTTTTTACACAGCAGAAGGCACAGATGGTATTGAATTTTAACAACTGTCTTCCATTAAGAGTTACTGGTAGTGTGGATGAACGTAGTTAATGTCTAGACAGTGAGAAATCTTTCTTTTTACCCATATCTTTGTCCTTAGTATTGCTAACAACTAAAGTATTATGGAATTACAGAAAAACACTGATTGAATGGTGCCTCTGGGAGCCATTTAGTCAAACTCCTACTCAAGCAGGACCAGTTTACATCAGGTTGCTTAGATCCATGTCTATTTGAGTTTAAGCAAGCACTGTAGTTCCCAAGATCCAAATCAGACTCCAGTCAACTCCCTCAGTACCTTGGCTCACATCACAGCTGGTCCCATGGAGCTGTGTGTGTCCAGTTGGCTGAAGTGCTGCCCAGCTCCTTCCTCTTCTGTAGATAATACTTGACTCGCACAGATTCTGTAAATAGACTCTTAGACTGGGGGGCCTGAGAGCCAAATTTGCCAACAAAACTCAAGACACAAAAGGACATTGAGTATCTTGGCCTTTCCCATTTTCTTTATTACTAAACTGTTCCCCACCCCACTGAGCAGCAGACACGCACTTCCCTATTTGTCTTTTGCTGCCAATGTACTTGTGGGAGCTTTTTCCTTGTCCTTGACATCCTTTGATTATTTCTACTCCAGCTGAGCTTTTGCGTTTGTACTTTCACTGCCCTACACTTGAGTAATACCTCTGTTCCCCCAAGTGACTTGTCCCTGCTTCCACCTTCTGGGTGATGGTGCTTAATAGTATTTTCAGGTGTCATTTGCTACACACCATTTTCCCTAGTCAGAATACTCATTTAAGTAGTCTGTGTTTGACTTTAGAGCGTAGTTACACATTTTGTTGCACTTACATAGGAACAATGAATGAATATTCTAGCTAATTCAGTTCTTCAGCCCTTTGTGTGCACTGGGAAGATGGAGGTGCACTAGTGCTGCTTGGTGGCTATGAACACATTGTGTATCAGTCTTGTGAAAATCCTTTCAGCCTCAGCAAAATTATTGCCGGAATTGTGAAACCCAAGAAGAAAGTAGTGAGAGTACTGGTAGCACAAGAGGCCCTGAGAATGAAACTACCCAGGACAGCGCTGGCTGGTCTAGCAGCTCACAGATGTCTAGAAGTGGGAGTCGTTTTCCCCAGGACATCTTTTATCCATGGCAAGCTCCTTCTGATTATTTAAAGAAAATAAGTCAGAAAAAAGCAAAGAAAGCCTTCAGATGGATGAGTGAGTTGAACTGAGTGATGAATGCTAGGACTGGCAAAGGAGAGGAAGGAGAACCATGGGGCTTGAATCAGGGGAAAAGAAAGAGGGAAGAAACTGTCCTCAAATTCTGCTTTTGTGCTTCACCTATCCCATTTACTTCAGCAGAATTCCTTGTATAAATGCATTTAAGTATTTTGTTGGTTTATACCTAATAACAACATCAAGCACTTCTACAGGTTTGCTTATCTTAGTGACAGAAATGTTAACGTAGTTAAACCCACTAAAATTTCTATTACAGTACATTAAAAAAAGAGTATTCTATAAGAGAAAAGTCTTCTCCCTACCCTTGTCTAATAATGCCGTTCTTTTTTATTTATGCCACTGTGTATTTCCTAGGCCATCTATGCCTTCCAAGGTAGGTGCTTCCAACGAGAAGTGGAGATTTCCTATTTGGCCAGAATGGAATGATGCAGATGTCAATTCAGAAAAATGGGATGCTGGAAAAGCTGGAAAAGAAAAACCTGGAAAAGGTCAAATTTCAGTAAGTTATGTGACGCATATTATTTCCACTTCATTTTTTGTACTTATATTTAATAGAGTATTTGTCACAACTTCAAAATAATGTGTTACTGATAAATATATTAATTTTCAATCATGTGTTTTCAATATGTTTAAGTAGTTCCCTGCTAAACTACAGTAATAAACCAGGAGTATTGTGCATTGTTTATTTGCTGCTTTTAAAAGGAACTGTTAACATATTTGTGTGCATTAATGTGTGTACATAAATGGTTTAAAAAAAATACAACCCCCAAATCTATTTCATAGCATAACTAAAACTGGGGATGTGGGAACAGCTGAACTGTTGTAGTATGTCAGTGCCCTTCTCAGGGCACTGCAGTTTCTGTGGGCTCAAAAGGTTTGATGCATCCATCTTTGTTATGGCAGAAAAGGATGTTGAAGTATTTTCTTTTGTATACTGCAGTTTTTGGACATGTGAAACACTGTCTGCAGTTCTGCTATGTAGGGAATGATTTGAGGGAATATCGTCATTTTGCAGAAAGTAAGCACCTGCCAGATGCCAAAAAAATCCTGTTTTCCAACTTTGGAATGAATTAAAAGTCTCGGGGATTTTTGCGTCTTCAAACTGGCTATCATTGCAGAACTTATGTGTCTTTTATGCAGAGTAGTAGTAAATTAATTTCTCGAAGAGTTTCGTAAACTTAGCATTTTAAATTGAAATTTAAAATGCATTAAATACCATGCTTTATCATCTATTTTATATGCAAATTCTGCCTCATTCATATGTTTCTTCTGAATGTGTCCTTGCGTACTATAAATATACTACCATATATTTTTCTAGATTACTTTTTTCTTATCCCAAGGTTAACTATATTATTCTCCTATAGGGCCAAAGTACTGTTTAGAGAGAAGGTAAATGTTCTGTGCTGAATACCACCATTAACTTGTCAAGTAAATAATTTTGCTTTGTGTCCTTCTTCTGTTCCATTGCTGCATTTGGTGTCTTTGGGCTGTACTCAACATTTAGCTAGCACTAATTTGTTAGGTCTATCAGACATTATGATGATACCTAAACTTCAAAATAGCTATACCTGAAAACCTTTCTTCTATTTTAGCACAAGAGGCATTCTGAGTTGTTTACTGGACTCTTCAGTTCTTCAGCTACAAGCTGTGTGAAACATTGCTCCTTTTACATGCGTAAAGGAATTATATGTCAGTCACAGCAGATGAATTTACAGAGCTAAAGTATTTTGTAATGTGACCACTTTCAATCCGAGCAGGTAGCCAGAATTCAACATCGTATAGGTTATTTCAGTTAGAAACAAAATGAGTAATGGCACCCAGGACCTTTAAGTACACTTAGGAGATGAATATAAACAGTCCTATTTTCTTGTATGGGGAAAGAAATCAATCTGAAGTGATCTATTTCCTTGTAACACTGAAGGTCTTTTACCAAGCACCCCTACACAATGCCCTCTCTTAGAGCAGTGCACTTTGTGACTGAGATTGTGCAGGTGACCTTGTCTTTGTCTCTTGTGCCCATTTCTTCCATGTCCTTCCTGTAGAACTTGTGGTTGAGACTCCTGTCCTTAGAGAATGAACCCCTGAGACCTGGCACTTGTCTCTTATAGCCACTCTAAATAAAGGACAAAATTAAACTTGATTTTTTCAGCCAAGTTTAGCTAAATGTACAATATTCTTCTTCAAAGAATTTTTGCACTAGTAAGCTAAAGAAAGGTTGTATCTTTCCAGGTTTGTCTTTCGTAGTGTTACTTTGCGTAGTGTCATGTCATCTGCCTCCTATCTCTGGTTTATGTAGTGTTTAAGAGCTAAACTTTCCTGTTATGCCATGAAATCAGGGTTGGATGTCTCTGAAAGCAGAATATAAACTCTGTTAATACAGTTTTGTATGGTCCAGGCTCCAAGGCATTCTTTAAGCTTTCAGAAAAAAAAAAAAACAAACAT